>VZTO01009917.1:74660-116642 GCA_013400615.1 Syrrhaptes paradoxus
GTTTCCTGTGCGGGGGGTGAGGCAGTGGCCCAGGTTGCCCAGAGAAGCTGTGGATGCCCCATCCCTGGAGGGGTTCAAGGCCAGGCTGGATGAGGCTTTGGGCAACCTGGGCTAGTGGGAGGTGTCCCTGCCCATGGCAGGGGGTGGCACTGGGTGATCTCTAAGGTCCCTTCCAACCCAAACCATTCCCTGATTCTTAAAGGAGGAACCACAGCCTTGCTCAGTGCCACCAGCTCCTGGGCTCACCTAGGACCTTGTCACCAGAGGTGTCCTGCAACCACCGCAATTGCAGCAGTGCCCAGGTACGCTTGGTGGATCCGGGGGAAGAGCAGGGCATGGATGGAGCTGCCTCATCCCTCCTCTCCAGCCCAGGGTGCTGGGCAGGATCCGTGGGGCAGGTTGGACCGTGCAGAGCGCCCGGCTCTGCCGGCAGCCCGCGGCGGTGCGCAGCCCTGCCGGGGGGAGGAGAGGGAGGCACAGATGGCAGCAGATGCTCTCAGCAGTGAAAATGATTGAAGCAAAACACAAAACAAAACAAAAAAACCTAGCAACTGGTGAGCAGCCTAACAAAAATCAGCAGAGGGGTAGAGAAAAAGGCTCTAGACCTGATGGAGCCTTGCTCAGAGCCTAACTCCGTGCTGCCTTCTGCCCAGGGTGATGTTTTTCCCGTCCCCAATTCCTAGATGGAGAAATAAGACCTTGAGCACTGGGTAATGCCGTTTGCTGGGTGATTATTATTATGGCAAACAATAATTTTTTAAGGTTTGGATATACGGAGACGAAATCCCCATCCTTGTCTTCTGTTGTCTCCCTCCCGCTGCCTTCAGAGGAGTCAGTATGACCCCAGATGGCTTCTAGCCCCACCAAGGCCACTCACCCACCCTCGCTGCCCAGGGCAAACTGGTTCAGCACTGGGGGAGGAGGAGCAGGAACGTTTCCTGCACCTGAGGGGTATTACTGCAAAGCCTTTGCACAGCTCAGCTGCTGCCACCGGCCTTGGCTCCCCCAGCGCGATGGCTCCGTGCGGGTGCAAAGGTCCCACTCCTCGCCCCTCCCATCCCCTGACTTTGACCCATCCTGTCGGTACTCAGCACCCGTGCTCCACGTTTGGCACACCTCCACGCTCCCGCCCAGCTTTTCTCAGCCACATCCAGGGCAGAGGGAATTTATTCAATGTACGATGGGTTGGTTTGTTGGTTTTTATTTTTTTCCTTTTTCCCTTTGGCAGGAGCACCTCGCGGCACAGCCGGAGCTGCAGGATGAATGCTCCTGCAGCATGCGCTGAGCTGAATGGCACAGCACGCAGCCCTCCAGCCTGCTACTGCTGGAATTAATTGCACCGTAGCCGCTTTTGCGCCGGGCACGCGCAGCTCTGCACCCCGCAAGCACCAAGCCACGGTGCACATGGGAGGATATTTCCTTCGGGGAAATGGAGACGGATCCAGAGCAGCCCCCTGGGTGAGATACGAGGCTGCCTGGCGATGCTGCAAGCGCCCTTTGCCTACTCGAGCATGGCAGCTCTCTTCCTTAATGACATTATTTTGGCATTTGCAGGAAGAAGGTGGTATACTGGGATCCACTGGGAGTCTGCTGGGCTCCATCCCAGCCATGGGGTGAGGGAGCTGGAGTCCCAGCTCCCCAGGAGCACATGGGCAGGAGGCAAAGAGGGGAGTGATGCCCATCCCATGGTGGGATTCACAGTTCACTGCAGCCAAAATATTTCTTTATGAAACTGGGTGATACGGAGCCTGGCGCATCCCTTCATCCGGCACCTTGCCGGGATGCCATGGTGAGGGTGACAGGCACGAGTGCAGCTTCGCTTGGTGGAAGCGGAGCCATGTCAGCCCAAAAGTCAACTCTGGCTTCAGCCATCAGCAGCATTTTGGGGTGCCCTGCGGTGGGGATATAGCACTGTGCTGCTGGCTCCAGGGCAATGGGACGCTGGCTTGGCCAGTGGCCCAAGGAACCGCATCTGAGCACCAGGCAAGGTGAAAAAAAATAATTATTCAGCCATTTAAAGTAATTGCAGGTTGGCAAAAAGTCTCTCCTTGATGGATAAGTAAGTTGGTTTGGCGGCAATTTCTTTTTCCTAGTTTTAGTTTCCTTCACGAGCAGGTTCCAATTTTAATCCCCGGAGGATGCAGGAGGCTCAGCCTGCTGGGGCAATTAGGGGGCCTGGAAAATGTTTTAGAGAGAACTATTATGTATACAGTCGTAACTCGCATTCGAAACACGCAGCCGGGATGCAATCCATCTTCGAATGCGCCCGAAATCTGGGAAAGAGGAAAAAACAGAGTGGGGCAAATTATTTAAGTACTTTTTCCTTGACATAAAGCACTTCCCTTTAGTAATAAGCAACTCCCCGTGTAATTTTTGCTGGGTTCATGATGGTTGTGCTGGGGAGTGGATTGCCAGCCCCGGGGCTGAGACAATAGATTCACATCTGGTAGATGGGGAGCTCGGAGAGCGAGGCTGCTTTGTTCCGCCCGCCTGACCAGCACAGCATCGCCCTGGCTCTCCCCGCATCATTTCCCCCTGGGGAAAGCAGGGATGCTGATGCTGCTCGCCTGGTCAGCGTGCCCAAGCCACCCCTCGCTGGGCGGGCTGCCTTCTTCCCACAGCTCCGCGCCCCAAAGCCAGAATTTCAGGTCGAACAGGATTGGGATGAAAACGGGGTTAGCTCCTGGCTGCAGGAGGCAGGTGAGGTTTTGCAAAACTCTGTCACAGCCTGCGCCTGGCCCCTGCCATCCCAGGAGCAGTTGGTGAGCAGTGAATCATTTGTTTTGGTTTCTCCCCACCGGGTGCTTGGCTGCAGCATCTCGTGCAGGAGAGGTGGGTGTGGGAGCGACGCACGGCTTGGAGGCTGGAGCCTCTCCCACCAGCCGTGGGAACCAGCGTCCCACCGGTCCCTGGCCCTCCAGCAGCATCTCCCCCACTTTGCTGCCATTTGGGGTTTTGTGAAGGTCACACCTCCAGTGTCCCCATGGCCCTGGGATGCACTGTGGGGGCAGCTGAGGAGGGGTTGCTGGAGATAACGACTCAAGAGGGAGCTCAGCTTGGCGTCTTGCTGGAAGGAAGAGGCTCAGGCAGGTGCCTGGCTGTCCCTGGGTTCACCCCATCCTCTGCCTCTTCCTCACCAGCTCTCCATCCCTTGCCTCCCCCCCAGGCCAGCGTCCTTCTCCCATCCTCCCTCGCCCCATGCCACCAGGCATCGAGGGAGCAATCTTCCCAACAGCCGAGGTGGGATGCTCACCTGGCAGCAGTGTGCCAGATTTTTCAGAGGTTGGAAACATGGATTTTCAGTGGGATTTGGGAAGAAACTGTTGAAATCCTCTTCCTTCAGCAGGCTTCAAGAGCTCATGGCTCTCTGCCTAGACAATAGTTTTTATGAGGAAGCTTTGGGATTTTTCCCCCTTCTTTTTTTCTATTTTACCCCAAAAAAGGTGTGTTGGGCACAGGAGGAAACAGCTCCAAGCTGAAGCAAAAAAAGTCTTTCTCAGTTTTTCCCCAGAGGGAGCTGGGTGGGAAAACCAGTAAGAAAGGCAGAATGGAAGATAGACCCCAGCATCATTCCAGCCACGCCAGGCTCTTCCTCTCGCTCCCACCAGGACCAAGCGCTCCAGAGCTGCTAAAAGAGCAAGCGCCCGAGCTAGTGAAGCATCTTGCCACTAACTGAGCCAAAATCCGTGCTGTTTAGGTAGTTTTGCAAAACTTTCCCTGCTGACAGCTTTGGTTGAGCTGATTTTCTGCGGTAGGACAAGGGGATGAACTCAGTGCTGCTTATGCAATGCAGAGAGTGAGATTTTTTTATCATCCCAGGGTTTTATACCTCTAAGAAATGACCTTTCTGGGAAAGATTTTGCCACCAGTAACTGTGGGAGCTCCACACTCTTCTTGAGCAAGCTGCCAGCTGCATGTCCAGAGAGATGAGAGTTAAGACATCCGGCATCCGTATCGGTGGGGAGGAAGGTTCCCTTGATTTCCTAAGCACCAGCAAAACCTAAGCTCCTAAACCCTAATCCCTCTCTAAGCTGGAGCTGCCAGGCCAGGGCCAAGGACAGAGACAAACGCTGCTGCGTTAGCCAAACCGGCCACCCGGCTCTTTTGATGGGATGGAGGTGAGCCCACCCCATCCAGCCAGGAGCTGACACAACTTCTGGGACACTCTTTGCCATGCCATCCTCTGAGACCGTGCTGATATTACTTCTGTCCTTTACCAGCTTGGGTCTTTTAGAGGAAGAGTCCTGTGGGGTCATCCAAGTGGGCCCCCACTGCTCCCAGTCCAGCAAGGGGGTGTGTGGGGTGGGCAGGGCTGGCAGGTGAACTGCAGGCAGGATAGAATCATGGAATCACAGAATGGTTTGGGGTGGAAGGGACCTTAAAGATCATCCAGTGCCACCCCCTGCCATGGGCAGGGACACCTCCCACTAGCCCAGGTTGCCCAAAGCCTCATCCAGCCTGGCCTTGAACCCCTCCAGGGATGGGGCATCCACAGCTTCTCTGGGCAACCTGGGCCCCTGCCTCACCCCCCGCACAGGAAAACATTTCTTCCTAATATCTCATCTAAATCTCCCCTCTTTCAGCTTAAAACCATCACCCCTCACCCTATCACTGCACCCCCTGATCCAGAGCCCCCCCATCTCTCCTGTAGCCCCCTTTCAGCACTGGAAGCTGCTCTAAGGTCTCCCCGGAGCCTTCTCTTCTCCAGGCTGAACACCCCCAACTCTCTCAGCCTGTCCTCGGATGGGAGGTGCTCCAGCCTCTGACCATCTTCGTGCCCCTCCTCTAGACCCTCTTCAACACCTCAACATCCTTCTTGTGTTGGGGACCCCAGAGCTGGGCGCAGCCCTGCAGGGGGGGGTCTCACCAGAGCAGAGGGGGACAATCCCCTCCCTCGCCCTGCTGCTCACGCTGCTGGGGATGCCCCCAGGACACGGGTGGTTTCTGGGCTGCCAGCGCACATTGCCGGCTCATGCTGAGCTTCTCCTCTACCGACACCCCCAAATTCCTCTCCTCGGGGCTGCTCTCAACCCCTCCTCCCCCCAGCCTGTATTTATGGCCCCCAGGAGGGGTGGCCCTGCCTGCAGGAGCGCTCCAGGCACAGCATGTCCCACACCAGCCCGGGAAACCAAAACACACGAAAGCACATTTTTTGCTGGGAGCAGCGTGGCGCTGGCGGTGTCCCCTGGGCACCCCACCACCCAGGGGGGTCACCCCCAAAAAACCCCCTTTGCAGCTCTGGCCCCTCTCTCCACCGGCACACCCCTCTCCCTGCGGGGTGACACCCCCAAACCCACCACGCGTGGGGATCCCCCCCGCNCAAAAACCCCCTTTGCAGCTCTCTCCACGGGGACACCCCTCTCCCTGGGGGGGGACACCCCCCAAACCCACCACGCGTGGGGATCCCCCCCCGCAGCCCAGCACCCGGGACCCGCGCAGGTCCCGCGGGGCCGCGCACGGGCTGGGGGGGGGGCAGCGCTCCGCGCCCGCGGGGCTGACGTCACCCTGCCCCTGCGCCGCGCGCGCTGATTGGCTGCGGGTGACGTCAGCGCTGCCTTCCCCCCCCCCTTTCCTTTTTTTTTTTTTTTTTTTTTTTTTTTTTTTTTTTTTTTTTTTTTTTTTTTTTTTTTTTTTTTTTTTTTNGGGTCTGTGCGCCCCGCCGGGGGGGTCAGCGCGGTGCGGCGCGTCCGCATGTGCGGAGCGGGTGGGCAGCGCGACAACATATATCTCTATATGTATGTTTGTATATATGTATGTATATATAGGGATTTGGGGGTCTAAAGGGGGGGTTGGAATTATTTTGGTGCAAAAAAAAAATTCGGGGGGACTGGGGATGGGAGGCTGGCACTCCGCGGGCGCGTATGTCAAGGGCGCTGCGCTGGTTTGCGGGGAGGGGGAGCTGAAAATCCCACCGTGGCGGTGGGAGCGCGCCGGTGGTGCAGGTGAGGAGGGGAGCGGCTGGAGGGGGGTCTCCTGGGGCCGGTGCGGTTTGGGTGATGATGATGATGATGGTGACAGAGGTTGGAGTGTCGCCCCCGTGTCCTTGGCGTTTACACAGAGCCGGCATGTGTGCAGGAGGGGGGTTCATGCAACACTTTGCTGCTGCTGGCTATTAATGAGTTAAGCTGCCCGTTTAAAATCATCCCCCCCCTCCCCTAAAGTGCTGATTGATCACACCTTTCCCCCCCCCCCCACCAGGTATTATATACTGATGAATGTCGCTCTCTGTGCTGCGCCTTGGTTGTTTTTCAAGATTCCTGCTTATTTCCCTTATTGATAAATAAGTTCCTTCTCCTTCCTGCTCCCCCCCCCCCCCCACCCCCCTTTTCTCCTCCCCCAGAATTAAATTCCTGAGCAGCAGCAAAAGCTGATGTCAGTGCTTCAGCTGGCTTTGGGGGAGCTCCGTGCACAGGTCAGTCATTTGCGGTTTCGTTCGAAGGCAGGACGCGGTGCTGTTTGAGGATATTTTGGATTTTTTTTTTTTTCTCGGCACGGATGCGTTTATCCTTGGGATTGCGGTAGTTATCCGCAGCTCCCTGCTGGGAGCTGGGCGCTGCAGAAGCATGTGTGGGAGCGACCGTCCCTGTCCCAAGCAGCTCACGATGACAAATGCATTGGGAATAGCTGTCAGAGGTTTCGCTCTGTCTCTAATTGGGGGTGTAAAGGCAGACCCCCCCCAGGAGATGCTCGGGATATCCACGATGCCCTGAACAGGTAGCGCTAAGGCTTGTGCCTGGTGGTCCAGGGGCCATGTTCACCTTGAGAGCAGCTTGCCTGTGGAGCTGCGGTTACCGTTCGCATTGTCTCATCCTCCCGCGCTAAGGCTCAGGGCACGGCTGCCTCCGCGGCTGCGGAGAGCTTTGTTTTCGGAAGGGCTGGATGCACAGGAATTGGCGCTTAGGGGTTTGGCTTTGCCTCTGTGAGATGGGTTTTGCTGGTGCTGTCGGAGGGCATCCATGTCGGGAGAATTCTCTCTGCAGAAGAGGTTTGTTGGGGTTTTGGGGCTGGCTGGGGGTTCCTGGGCTCGCTTTGGTTTTGCTTGTAACTGGTCACCCCCAAAGAAAAGCTGCAGCACTGACAAAACCCTCCTGGCCATGGCTGGAGAGATTTGGGATTTTAAAATACCTGCAAGGGTTTTGCAGGTGCCTCGTCCCCAATTTTGCCTTGCAGAGCCTGTCCGCGTAGGACTGTCCAAATGGCTGGGACCAGAGAGGATGGTTGGGTGCGTGAGCAGCAGATGGATGCCCAAATGCCTCTTTGCGATGGCAGGAGGCAGAAATTCCTGCCCTCAGCCCATTGATAACACGCTTTAGCAGCGCAGACCGCAGGCTGGAGGGTCTCAGAGCCAAGATGGCAGCATCTCGCACCAAAAGGCTTTCAACCCAACAGATTTGTCCCCCCATGGCTTTCAGTTGTCCCTGCCTTGACGCAAGGTGGGGAGTAGGGAAGGAAAAGCTGGGTCTAGCGTTGCTGGTTAAAATCCAGCCTCGAGTAGGCTTGAGAGGGCTGAGCAAAGTGCCGGAGTCCTTAGGAGCGTTTACTGGGGGCTCTGCACGGAGATTATCCTTGAGAATACTGCACCGTGGGTGTCTGCAGAGCGTGGTTTTGCTGGGTGCTGTGCACCTTGCTGAGAAAGCCGCCGAGGTGCCTGCCTTTGGAGAGCCTAAATTCACCTAAAATTCAACACAACGCCACTATCACTACCAAAACACCCCCGAGGGCTGGATGGGACTCTGCAGTAAGTGGCTGTCCCACGCTGCGAAATTGGACCTTGGGAGGTGGGAGAAAACTGGCTTCTCCCCCTGCAGCCACATCCCCCCCAAATAGAGCTCCCCAAAGGCTGGAAACCCGCTGGGGCTCGGAAATCACTTCTCTTGGCATGGATATGAGCAAATCCCCACTCCATCCCTTCCCGTGTCTTTGCACCAGCTGCTTTAATGTACGTAGGAGATGGGGAGGGTGCTATAGGTGCTTCTCCCCTCGGGATTTGCTGTGTTGCCTTTAAGCCAGGCTGTTCTCTGGGATCGGAGGTTGGTTTCTCCGGTGCACAGCTCGGCTTCCGAAGCCCTGGGCACAGGCAGGTGCAGAGCTTGTTAACGCTATCGGGGGTGGAAGGAGGAAATCAGGAGGTGCTCCAGCTCTTGGCAGCCTGGATTTATGGTGCGGGCTTGTAGGACGCAGCCGTCGTACTGAAATGGTTCTGGCAAAGTCAGTCTTGTAGGGAAGGTGAGAAAGAGAAGGAGCTTGGGGATGCTGGCTCCTCTCTGCCTGGTGGGACAGCTGGGAGGTGGCACTGGGAGGGTTTGTAGCCCTTTTTGCCCTCAGCCATGGGTTTAATGGCAGCGTTAAGGGGGAGATGGCTGCAGGAACACCCGGGTGCTCCTGGTCCTCCAAGCGCAGCCACTGGGTCTCTCCTCGCTGCTCTGCAGAGAAACTCCCGCAGCCGGAGCGGCAATGCCGTCATCCTGTGGGGAAAGCTTCCGCGCTTTGCTCCTCTGCATCCCCGTGCCCTCTGGGTTTTAAAACCTGTTTTTCAAGCTTTACACTTCTGCTCCAAGGATCCACCTGTCCCACCTGATGCTGGGTGGGAAGGAGGCACCTGACAGTCATTACGGGCAGCTCAGGGAAGGGAGGTGAGTGGCCTGGGAGAATTCGTTCAGATAAGCAGCTAAGCGGGCGCTCTGCTCAGGATTTTCTCAAGCTTGCGCAGGAGACCTGCGTGTCCTTTGCGTGCAGCGTTACGACACAGCCAGGGGAATGTAAGAGGGATAAAAACCCCCATGCCAAGATGCTCTGCGCTAATGGCATCGAGGTTACGCTCAAAGCTGGGCAGAGCTTGCAGCGGGATTAGTGGCAGTGCGGGTTTCTGCAGGGGTGCTGGCTGGTAGATGGGTGCTAGATGATGGCCCGATGGCTTTGCTTGCTGCTCTGATGGAGAGGGAGACCATGGCATGTGGCACATCCCCGTGGGAGAGATGCTCTGCCAGCAGCTGAGACCATGGTGGGACGTGCCAGGCCCTGGCAATGGCAGATGCCTTGGTCACCTTGTTTCCCCTTTAGCATGAGGTCATGGAAAGGAAAACAGGGTCTTACCTCTTCCTCTTCCAAGAGGTATTTTTAGACTTTCTACCCAAGCACGTGGGTCAATGAGAGGCTCCTTTGGCTCTCAATCATCTCCACTTCAAGCAAGCAGGGTAAGAGTAAGGGAGGGCCGTGTTTGGGGGCACAGAGCCCTGCCCAGCCTGTGCTGCAGGTTGCCATGGCTCCGGGAGGATGGGTTGCTCCATCTCTTTGTGATTTGGCTCTTCCTCTGAGGTTTTCTAGACCCAGTTGGACAAGGTGATCTAGGTTGGTGGCTTCTTCCTTTGCTTTGCACAGAGCTTCTGGGGGATTTTTGCTGCTCTGGACCTCCAGTTTCCAAAAGTGACAGGTAGTGTTTGTTTGCACAGTGCTTTGGAAGGATCAGGATTTCAGAAGATAGGTACGGTGGTAGCTCAGACTGGGATTAGAGGAGGACCTGGAGATGCTTGCTGGGAACTGGTCCAGTACCTGAAGTCTCCTAGTGCAAACTAATAGCACAGAAATGCAGGGGACTGTGTTGCATGAAGGTGAACTAAGTGATGTATTTTGCACTGACTTAAATTAAGAGCATCCCAGCAACCTATCTGGGGCTAGAAATCCTTCCTTGATTCCTTCTTTCTGACCACTCCTTTTATGCCTTTTCCCACGTTGTTTGCTGTGCATGGGAAGCCCTCATGGTTCCTGTTTGTCCACCCGATATACGTGTGCGTGACTTGTCTGCATTCATTGTACCTTTTTCAAACCAAGCCTTTGGGTCTCTTGGGGCAGTAGAACCTTGTGTTCTTCAGAAATCTCTCCAGAGCCCTTCAGGGTGCTCTAGCAATTTGCAAAAGAGGCTCTCTGTGTGACATTTCTGCATGCTGAGTTATGGGGAGTATAATTTCTGAGCCTTCTGTTGACTGGGAACAACTCATTTGGTGGCCAGAAGGACAAGCCAACCTCTTCTGGTGTTGACATTAGCTCTCCTTTAAGGGAGAGAGGAGTTGGGCCAGATGAGCTCCTGAGGTCCCTTTCAACCTAGATTATTCCATGACTACCCCATTAATACCCACCATCCTGCTTCTCCCAGGCTTTTGTAAAATACCTGTTATTAGTGATGGTGAGGGGATGCGAAATGAGGTGGACCACTGCTTTGATCCTGGATGGAGATTCCAGTGACAGCATCACCCTGGCATCCTCCCCTCCACCATACGCGTCCTCCAGCCCGGCTAATGATGCACTGCGTCTTTCCGGTTCGTCTCTGCCGACCCGTGTTACTCATCCGGTATGTAGGTGTGTGATGTGCCCGCATCCTTGGCTCTTCATCTTGCCTTTTTTCTTGTTTTTTAATAGGGGATTTAGTTCTTTGAGGAGCGCTGCTGTCTAAAGCTAGCACAGGGTAATTCAGCAGTTGCAGCAGCTCTGGTAGAAATTTCAGTCTGTTTATTAGGTGATTGCAGGATTTTTTTCATCGAGCAAATCAAGCCCTTCCCACACATTAAACCTGCGTCTGCTTGAATTGCGCATCTCCCATTGAAACCCAGCCCCTCCTGGGCGACGCCAGGCAATCTTTGCTCCAAACAAAGAGGGTCCATCAGTCTCTCTGAAAAGAAGCAACCGAGAAGGATCTACAGCATCCAATTGTTTTTTTTGCATTGCCTCTAACAACCCTCCTTTCCAAGCTTGCGATGGCAGCCTGGTCCTCCTCGAGCCGTAGCTTGAGTGGAGTTATTCATGCCATCTTCATCCGCCTTGGCTGGCCGCCCTGCGCGGGGAGCGGGCGGGCGCAGCCGGAGCCTGGCTTGGCACTTGGAGCTGTTGAGTAGAGGAGGGCTGGCATGGAGAGAGTGCCAGCGCTGCTGACTGGGGAGCTAGCCTCTGAAAAACCACGTTAACCGCTCCGCTGCTCTTGGTGGACCTTGTGGAGATGTCCCTGGGGTTGGGACCCAGAAGCCAAGCTAGCCTGGAGCTCTGTTTACCTTGGGTTCTGCTCTCCTGGTGGAAAGTCAGAAGGATGTGACAGGGCAGGAAGGTGACCCAGTGGGATGAGGCTCCAGCCGAAACTGAGCTGGGGCTCCCTGAATGATTCTGTGGGGTGGTGAAGGGACAAAACGCCTCTTGCCCACCAAGGGAGGTTGACTGCTGCAAAAAAACCCAAATGCAAATCTCTGACTGGGCAGAATCTCCCCAGACGCGTCCTTTTGTAAAGCGCTTGCATTGTACCATTAAAAATAGATCGGTGTGTTCTCCGCTCGCTCGCTGAATGCTGATGCCTGTAATTCTGTGTCATCCTCACAATCCTTTCTGCTTGCAGCTCGGCCGCCTCTTTGTCTGGCACCTGAGCAAGGTTCATTCAGCAGTGACGGATATAAAGATAAGTGTGAGCTCAGCTGGAGTCTAGTGGGATGGGCAGGAAGATGGGGAGGACTGAACAGATCTTAGCTGGGGGTCAACCAGCAACCCCAACGGGGCAAGGCTTGGTGTGATCTCCCGTGCTTTCTGGTGCGTGGTCAGAGGCAGCGATGAGTGAGACCTGCTGCTGTGGAAATGAGTTGGAGGCTGATGAAGATCTGGGTGGATATCATGATATGTTTCTGTGGTTTTTGGGGTTTTTTTTGAAACTGGGGTTAAAAAATCTATATAGGTTGTGCTTTAATGTCAGCCTGGAGTTGATTTATAGAATCATGGAATGGTTTGGGTTGGAAGGGACCTCAGAGATCATCGAGTTCCAACCCCCTGCCATGGACAGGGACATGAGGGGAATGTTGCTGCTCGTTTCCCCCAGTGAATGAATTCATCTAGTTGGCCACCGCTATAGCAATGACGATACGGATTAAGAATCACAGAATCATAGAATAGTTGAGTTGGAAGGGACCACAGAGAGAAGGTCCATGTTGCTGAGAGCTGGGCAGTGCAGCATCTTGTGAAGAGGCTCGGCTGTAGGATTTCATACGCAAAGAGCTATGGCATCTCAGCAGCAGGCTGTGGCTCAGCATGCTCAACGGGTGTTCATCCAGGGTGGTGAGGATGGAGGAAGACCTTCGAAACACTTTGTTTGACCCCTGTGTCACCTCAGATTAAAAGAACAAAACCAGCTGGTCGTGAATCACAGCCCCCAAGGGAGAAGGAGAGTGGGGCAGGAACGTCAGCTTGGGCTTTGCTTCTCTTGGGCTTTGCTTCTCTTGAGTGTTTTTTCTAGATAAAGGTAATCCTCTAAAACCCAGAGCTGGAGCCTCCTCATTGGGGATGTTCTAAGAGGCAGAGCCTGAGCTGAGAAGTGCTATTTCATCCCAAACCTGGGAGCAACCTGGCTATCGTGTGCATGGGGGAAATTCATCAAGCCTTGAACCAGGTCACAGAAGTCTTGCAAAATGTGTTTACTGCCCTTGGAAGTGTGTTATCTCATGGAAAACCAGCGTAGCCCCTTGCGTTTTAGTTAAATTCTGGGTCTCCTAAAGAGGGCCAGGGTTTTGGCAGGAGCAGGGTGGCGTAACTGTGGACATTGGCCTCTGCTGGCGGGAAACCAGCGCTGGGATCTGCACCTACACCCCAGTTTGCGCTGGTTATCGTCAGAAACTGCGTAAAACGTGCCAGGAAGCAGGGACACCGTTGCTCTTCAGTGAGGCCAGGGGTCCTGTTTGTCATTTCGATACGGGTGACGAATGACACAGCACTGGGCGGGTGCCAGCACACTGTCCCTGGGTTTGCTGGGTGTTTGCTTCACCTGTGGCCATCCCTGGTGCTCTGCTGAGATGGACAAACTCGTGTTGCTTGGGATTGTTCTTAAGAAGTGAAATGCTGGTGGATTTATCTGCAGCCCTGAAGGACCACAGCTTAATCCTGGGCTTTCTTTCACTTAGTGTGTAGGCGTTGTGGGAAAATAGTACGCAGGTCCTGGAGACCCTTGTCCAGGAGCCTGCAAATGTCCCNGATTTCATACGCAAAGAGCTATGGCATCTCAGCAGCAGGCTGTGGCTCAGCGTGCTCAACAGGTGTTCATCCAGGGTGGTGAGGATGGAGGAAGACCTTCGAAACACTTTGTTTGACCCCTGTGTCACCTCAGATGAAAAGAACAAAACCAGCTGGTCATGAATCACAGCCCCCAAGGGAGAGAGTGGGGCAGGAACGTCAGCTTGGGCTTTGCTTCTCTTGGGCTTTGCTTCTCTTGGGTGTTTTTTCTAGATAAAGGTAATCCTCTAAAACCCAGAGCTGGTGCCTCCTCATTGGGGATGTTCTAAGAGGCAGAGCCTGAGCTGAGAAGTGCTATTTCATCCCAAACCTGGGAGCAACCTGGCTATTGTGTGCATGGAGGAAATTCATCAAGCCTTGAACCAGGTCACAGAAGTCTTGCAAAATGTGTTTACTGCCCTTGGAAGTGTGTTATCTCATGGAAAACCAGCGTAGCCCCTTGCGTTTTAGTTAAATTCTGGGTCTCCTAAAGAGGGCCAGGGTTTTGGCAGGAGCAGGGTGGCGTAACTGTGGACATTGGCCTCTGCTGGCGGGAAACCAGCGCTGGGATCTGCACCTACACCCCAGTTTGCGCTGGTTATCGTCAGAAACCGCGTAAAACGTGCCAGGAAGCAGCGACATCGTTGCTCTTCAGTGAGGCCAGGGGTCCTGTTTGTCATTTCGATACGGGTGACGAATGACACAGCGCTGGGCGGGTGCCAGCAGACTGTCCCTGGGTTTGCTGGGTGTTTGCTTCACCTGTGACCATCCCTGGTGCTCTGCTGAGACAGAAAAACTCATGTTGCTTGGGATTGTTCTTAAGAAGTGAAATGCTGGTGGATTTATCTGCAGCCTTGAAGGACCACAGCTTAATCCTGGGCTTTCTTTCACTTAGTGTGTAGGTGTTGTGGGAAAATAGTACGCAGGTCCTGGAGACCCTTGTCCAGGAGCCTGCAAATGTCCCCAGCAGGTATTTATGGTGTCTGGTGTCCTGGGACGAGAGAGCCGGACCAGCCCTGCAGAAGTATCTAACTGCATACCTTTCTGGGCTGCTTCTGTCTGCTCTTGTTGTAAAAAGGCAAACAAGCTCCTGGAGATCCCCAAGATAAGCCTGCTGGGCTCAGGAGGTTGTGCAGAAAATGATGGGGATCGTAGAGTCATGGAGTCACAGGATGGTTTGGGTTGGAAGGGACCTTGGAGATCATCCAGTTCCACCCCCTGCCATGGACAGGGACACCTCCCACTAGCCCAGGTTGGTCAAAGCCTCAATATCAGGCAGTGGGCAGCAAGGGTCCTTGAAGCATTGGTAGGACCAGATTTCCCTTCTCCAGCGTGATGTGTCCCCTGTGGTGTGTGCCAAGCTGCTCAGAGCAGAGGGTGCTTTTTGCTCTGAGATGGGAGCCTGACCAGCTCTGGGCTTGGCAGGGTGAGGATAGGAGTGGGATAGCTTTGGTACTGGAAAGCTGCATGGTTGGGAGCTCTGTCCGCAGCACGGGCACAGGCAGCGGTTAAATGGCTGGCTGGTGATGGGCAACCTTTGGGCTTGGCTTTTGCAGGCTTTAAAATGAGAGCTTGTGTTTATCCTAAAGGGCAAAACCATATAAATTATGTTAAAGAAGTCTAAGGGGAGGAGATACTGGTCTTGTCATGTAGGCTTCGGCTAAATTCCCTTCCCTGCTGTCCCCATTGGCTTCTCCTGATCAGATCTCCAAACTGACCTCCACGGCTGCAGTCAAATTTTTCAGGGAATGGCCAGTCTGCAAATCCTTAGATGCACCTGGGTTGCTTTGGTGGAAGCAGGCTAGGACGCAATGGCATTTGCAGTCACAGCCCATCCAAAGCTGCTGGCACAGCATCGGCTGGTGGGGAGGGGATGAGGGACCCCTTCGCTTGGCTCAGCCGCAGCCAGCAGAGCTGCTCTGCCTTGCAGGGTGAGGTCCTTCAGCCACGTCCTCTGGTGGAAAACATCTTCTGGGTCCAGGGCTGTGGGTGCAGAGGGCAATGGGAGGTGCAGGGAGGCGAGTGGGTGCTGCTGGGGCGCGTGCAGCTCCTTGCAGGGCTCCTCACCGTGCTGCTTCCAGCCTACAGGAACTGGAAGCAGATTGCGGCATAGAACGGAGGAGGGGAAAAAAAAATTAAAAATCACAAGACCAGCAAGCAGCTGGGCTTGAAACCCTAGCAAAGGTGTGGTGGCTGCCTCCCGGCGATGTGCTGGGGGAAGAAGGGTAGGATGCTCCTTCCCCTCTTTGTGAAGCCCTCCCTGGGTGCAGGGGTGCACAGGGGCTCGTCGTAGGGAGGTGAGATGGGGATGTGAGATCAATCCGGATGAAGCTGGTGGGGAGTCCACTGTCTGCACTGGGAAAACCCCCTCGGGGGTCTTGGGGAAGGGGGTTAGAGAGGGCAGCGGGCTGCATTGCCATCTCCCCTACATCTTCATAGAGGTGTCATTCCTTCCCATCCTTGAGATTCCCTGCGGAAAGACGGACAAGCAGACTTTGCGTCTGGGTTAGTGGATTTGGTTAGTGGCGTTTCCCAGCCTCGTTTTAAGGAGCAAAAGAAAACAAAAAACCACTCCATTTTTCCATCCTAGAGCAGGGAAATCTTTTGTGCTGCCTTTTAAAGGGGCCTTGAGTAGCTGCTAAGAAATCATTGGCAATGACATCACCTCCAAAGCGGCTACTGCAGGCACCTGGCAGCTTTGTCCCCCTGCCACCCTGGGGATCATTAGTGCTCCAAATTCCCTGCCCGTGGAGAAAGCCTTCATCCCTCCCGGGGAGGAAGAAGCCGCTGTGCAGGTTATGATGCTGTGAGTTGCAGAAGGGGATCGGTAGATGAACTGAGGTTCACAGCAGATGGGACAGAGCAGGGGGACACATCCTGGAGTTTCCCAGCCCCATCCCATTTGCTAACTGGGTTCATCAGCCCACCCAGGACCCGAGGGTCTTACTGGGAGTGAGCTGAAGGCGCTGCAGTAGCATCGCCTCGGGGCCAGAGATGCAGCCGTTGCCTGGCAGCTGCGGGTTTCCAGGGAAACCAGAGGTGCTAACTTGTTAATGAGCCCCGCGTCCCTGATTGCTGCTGCAAAATAATAATAATTAGTAATAGGCCCGTGATTTAGGAATCCCTCAAACAGCGGGAGCCTGCCGAGGGGAGTTCGCTAAGTGCCGAAGCACTTGAAAGAAAGGAGGGGATGGGGAGGAAAAACAGGGTTTGGCGAAAGTACCATGTTTTACATCTTAATGAGTGTGTGGAAAGCTGGGGCCAGTGGGGTCCTGCCTGTGTCCCAGTGGTAAGCCTGGGGCTAGTGGTAGGGCTGAGCTGGATGGATGGAGGATGCAGGACTCGGAGAGCACAGATATTTCCCTGGGTGGGCTGCAGGGGGAAAAGCCAGATCACTTAGCTGCTGGGTCCCCAGTGGAGATGGCCGTTCTTCAAGAACAGCTGCTTTGGTGGGTTACTGGGGAGAAATGAGCAGGCGTTCCTCTGCGGTGCTCTTATCCTTTGGTGAACACAAAGTGGAGATGCTCCAGAAGGGCGTGCGCCTGGACGAGAAATTGAGGGAAGTGGCCTCCACCTCAGTGACCAGTGTTGGGCCAGCACAGAGATGAGTTTCCGTGGTCCGTCATGCCACACAGATAGGCTCAGGCTGNGATGAGCAGCACAGGGAGCGTGCTGGAGATCCAGGCTCTCTCACATGGTGGAAATGTGTTCAAGGGGGCAGCGAGGGGAGCATCTCCTCAGCTGCACCATGTCTGGAGGGTAGAGGTCTCCAGAACACAACCACTAGCATCATGCAAAGAGTGGACATGCTGGTTAGTGAGGCTTGTGGTTGCTCCAGAGACATGCTGGCCTTCCAGTTGATGTCCCAGCACAAGAGAAACCAGATCTGTGCCCTTCCCATACCACATCTGTCAGCTGGAAGTCTTGTGCAAGACGAGAAATTGAGGGAAGTGGCTTCCACCTCAGTGACCAGTGCCAGCACAGGGATGAGTTCCCGTGGTCCATCGTGCCACACAGATAGGCTCAGGCTGGGCTGTGTTTTGGGTTTTCTTGCCTGGCCTGACCAGAGGAGGGTCACGGCCAGGTTGGACACTTGCCCTTGGCCTGGCTTGTCGTGCACATCTTGGTCACGCTCGTCACTCGTGTGGCCAGCACCCGTCACCCAACATGTGTGTCTATGGAGTGATGCTGGAGACAGAGCCCCGATGAGCGGGCGTTGGCCCAGCCTCTGTACTGAGCTCTGCCCATCTTCCTGTCCCTCGGCTGCAGCATGGCCCCTCCTGCGTGGCTGTCCCCATTCAGCTAAGCCGTGTGCCATCTCCTCATTACGGGCGCTCCAGGGAGAGGTGGGATTAAAGGATTATGGTAATGTTCTTCAGCAACACTCAAGAAGATTAAGATGGCTTTAATAAACTGATAAGAGAGGGACACAGCTACGTTTCTGAAACCCCAATTTAGGTTCCAGGTTAACCTTTTCCCCTGGTCTCCTGTCACCATGGTGAGAAGATGTCTTACTTCAGCAGTGTTCCCTGGCTGTGCCTGTTCCTTTGGTTTTCCTTTTGATCCATCTGAGCAGAAGCAGAAAGACATCTTCCTTGCTTCTCTGTAGCCTTCCCAGGTATGGAGGCATTAGAGCTCGTTCTTCTTGGACACCATCTCAACGCAGGCTTCGAGGTGGTGTGGAGCTCTCGTAGCCTCTGCTGGTACCCGCGGTACCTGTGAGCTGGAGATGAACCCACCACCCCTCAGCCTGGCTTCAAAATGTCCTGTGGTTGCTGGCCAAGAAGTGGCTCATCTGCCTTTGGCCTGGCTGAACGTACTCTTAGAGACATCCTGTGTCTTGGGTCTAGCGTTGAGGTTACAGCTCCCTACGACCACGCTCGGTCATCTCCATTCCCCGTAAAGGCTTCCGGAGAGGGACAGAATGGACCAGCCTTGCCCTGCCTTCCCTCGCGCCTTCCAGGTGGAGCTGGCAGTGGGGTCTGGCTGATGTGTCACACGTGTCTGCCCCCAGGTCCCCTGGGCGTCCTGCACTGGGCATTTATCTGGTTCTCCAGGAGGATGGCTATTACTGAGCTGGGAAACCTCCTCCTCTGTCTTCTTCAGTCTCTTCCACCCAAGCTCCTGGTCATCTGCCAGAGCTTCATGCATGGAAGGTCTCTTCTGTGCAGGTTTCTCAGACCAGTTAGATAATCAAGGATCCGTTACCTTTCCCAGACTCCTCTATTTGTGTCTGAGACCCCCAAAGTTCACCCTTTGCCCGTTATCTGGAGAGCAGATGCCACATTATCTCTGGAGGTACTGGGCAGTGCGTTCCCCCATGCTGGATCCCTCCTTCCTCCTCCTTCAGTCTTTCACCCTCATCCCTCTGCTGTGGCATTATTCCCATCTTTTTTGTCTGTCGACTCTCTCCATTCCCTTTTTATTTCTTGGATGTAATTGGAAGAGCCGAGCAGAATTCACAGCCTGGTGTCCTGATGGGGAAGGGAGGCAGAAAGTGATTTGAGGACTGGGGTGTGAAAGGAAGAAGAAGAGGAAAAGCTGGCTAATTTGCATCCTTTCTGAGTGCCCTGGCTCTATAGCCAAGGTACAGCGGGGGGTCTTCTGGCAAGGCGGGAGCGACGTAATGAGGTGTGTCATATCCCAGCAGGAGCCAGCCTCTCTCCCCCTCAGACCCCCTAATTAGAACTGTTTCAATTTTTAAGCTCCCTTGGAGGAGTGCTGGGGGAAGGCGGGGGGAGTGGGGTTCCTGCGGTGGGGGGGACCGCCAGCCGCCCGCCAAGGGGGCAGCTCTAATTGGAGTCGCTGCGAGGAGCTGCCGAGCGATACGAGCTCACCGTGGGGCTGGGGACAGCGATGCCAGCGTGCCACGGGGCTGCCAACATGCTTTGTGCCAGGAGGGTCCTTCACTATTGCAGCTTTTAGGGGATTTTCCCCACCCCTGGTTTGAATTAACACACGGCAGAGGCAGCAGGGGTGTGATGTAGGGGCAAGGGAGGATTGCACAGTTGCACATCCTATTAGGAAGAAATTCTTTATTGTGAGGGTGGTGAGGCAGTGGCCCAGGTTGCCCAGAGAAGCTGTGGATGCCCCATCCCTGGAGGGGTTCAAGGCCAGGCTGGATGAGGCTTTGGGCAACCTGGGCTAGTGGGAGGTGTCCCTGCCCATGGCAGGGGGTTAGAACTAGGTGATCTCTAAGGTCCCTTTCAACCCAAACCATTCGGTGATTCTATTGTGGTCTTGTATTGGGAGGGTGGACCATGAGGCTGGAGCCTGGGACATCTACCCCATGCTTTCAGAGGCCCATGGAAGTTGGGACTGTTAATGCTGGAGTCATGAGCCAGAGAAAATGCAGGAACCCCCATCCTCATATGTGGCTTTCCATCATTTTTTCTGCGAGCTGGCTCTGCCCGCCAGGTTTGGTGACTGGTAGCTGAGGTCTCTGTCATCTCACCCAGTGGCATGTCCTACTTGAGCATCTCTTTTGTGTCTGGAGCTCCCATTGTACTAGATGCCTGCAACGCAGAGCCTTCGGGTGTAGGAGCTTCCAGGAGCTGCTGGCTTACTCGGATCAGGGTGATGCGTAAGCCTCTTCTAGTCCATAGACCAAATCCTGGCCCCGCAGAAGTCAATGAAAATCTTTACGCTGGCCTTTTCAGGCATGGTATTCATAGTCCTCCTAATTCAGCTGCATTAAAGCTTCCACGAAACAGCTTGTGGGTTCTCTCTAAAACACCATCTGGCAGGAACAAGAGGAGCCTGGTAGTAGCCCAGGCTTATTTTCTGAATGACTGCAGCGGCATTAAAACCTAATGCCATTAAAACATGCCTGCAATGACGTGGGCCATTAAAACCTAAGAAGACACTCTGAGCTGAACGTCCCCCAGTGTGCCTGTTGCTCTCGCAGACCCCATGGGCTGGGCATGGAGGAAGCTTGTTCCTCTGGTGGCATTTTGGAGAGCACCAGGCTCAGCCCTCCTCAGCTCCTAAGACAGAGCCCAGATAGGGTGGTGAGGCAGTGGCCCAGGTTGCCCAGAGAAGCTGTGGATGCCCCATCCCTGGAGGGGTTCAAGGCCAGGCTGGATGAGGCTTTGGGCAACCTGGGCTAGTGGGAGGTGTCCCTGCCCATGGCAGGGGGTGGAACATGATGATCTCTAAGGACCCTTCCAACCCAAACCATTCTGGGGTTCTGCGATATGTATCCCTGTATATGAACCCCCTTTCACAGCTTGTGCAGGTTAGATGCTGTAAGCAGTAGCCTCTTCAGGACCGTCCCAGCCTCTGCCCTTGTGCCTGGCTTGTTTCTTGGAAGCAGGAGTGAAGGTCAGTTTGACTTCTTGGCTTCCAAGAGAGGTCATCTCCTCTTGACTTGCCAGGAATCAAGCTGGTGAGATACCCACGAGCAGGCTCTGATAAAAAGGCAGGTGAAATCCAGCGTTAAGTGATGGACATGGGTGAACAAACCTGATTTGGTGGCATGTCTGATGGACCCCCAACTAGCTATTACCATGCAGTGGCAAAACCTTCAAGCTGAGCTAAGCTGCTTCTGTGAAACCATGAGCTCTGTGCTCAGCAGAGGTCAGAAAAAGCAAATTGAGTGCGAGGAGCTGTTGGGCTGAGAACTGGGAAAGGAGGAGACATCTTGCCCCATGCATGTCCCCAGTGTGTGTGCCTCTCCAACGTGGTGCGTTGGGGCTGGCAGGGGTGGCAACAGGTAGCTCTGTGGATACTTTGAGCTGAAAGGCTCCTAAACGAGGTGTAAATGTGGTGAGAACTGTGGGGAAGGTGGTTAGGGAGTGGGCGTGCGTGGCCGCTTCCAGTGCAAGGAGTAAGGGTCACCTGGAGCCATTGGTCAGCAGATTCGGAGCAAACACGGGGAAGGACTTCCTCGTTGTAGTTGATGAACTGTTCCGCTCCCTGCCACCAGCCACCGTGTGTGTTAAAAGCTGACATGGCTTCAAAAAGCAATTAGACAAATCTGTAGAAGAAAGATCTGCTGGAGGCTATTAAATACAAGGAGAAAACCTCTGTCTTGGCCAGCTCTGGAGCTACAGATGCCCACAGGCTGGGAGAACATGCCTAGAAAGTGGAGCTTGTTGCACTCTCATGCTCTTCTGAAGTCATCTTGTGAAGTCCAAGCCCTTGGGGACTTGGCCCAAGCCAGTGTCCCGTCCTGCCCAGCTGACCAGCCATCTTCTCCTTTCCTCTCTTCTCAGGTTCAGCACAATGAGTTGGCATCCTGGGTGTTAGCGGCGTGAGGAGACCAGGCTGGGTGCTGCCCTGCTCACCCCTTACCCCCTCTCGCTCATTCCGCTCGGGGAGACGGGTGCTGGCATCCCTGCCCTGCCCTTCCACCCCTTGCCCCCCACTCGCCATAGAGGGGACGGGCCCGTTATGGCTGGGGACAGGCTTCCACGCAAGGTGATGGACCCCAAGAAGCTGGCCAGCCTCCTGAGGAACGGAGCGGAGGGCACCCTGGTCATCGACAGCCGCTCCTTCGTGGAGTACAACTCCTGGCATGTCCTCAGCTCCGTCAACATCTGCTGCTCGAAGCTGGTCAAGAGGAGGCTCCAGCAGGACAAGGTCTCCATCACGGAGCTCATCCAGCCCGCCTCCAAGATGAAGGTAGGAGATCCAGCCCTCTCCTTTCCTGGTGGATTCTCACATCCTATTCCCCAGTAGGAAGGGGCGGGGTGGGGGTGGGCTGCGGACTGGCCTAAGGGCTTGTCTGTGTCTGGTCTGTGCATCCTCCTGGGATGTGCATCCTCCTCCTCCATCCCTTGACCCCAGTATCTGCGGCATCTCTCTGGCACCCTTTGGAGATCCGGAGCATGAGCTCACGCAGCCACAGGACTGTCCTCAGGACCCGCATGTTGCCCCCACTGCAGTGACATGGCTCCAGGAGCCCTCCCCAGGCCAGTCTAACAGGTCTATCAGCCTTGGGACGTGTCCTATGCCAGCAAACAACCCCCCAAAGCCTTCCTGGAGCTGTAAGCTTAATCCCCTGCTCAAAACTCTTCCCCTCCCCTCTGTCATCTCTAACTCCATTCAGGGACATGTAATCCTCCTCCCCGGTGACGCCAGAAGCTCTTATCCGGTGTCATGGCATATTATCTCTCCCGGGCTCCTCTCTCTATCGCTCCCGGTTAAATAATAGACGTGGCTCCGAGCCACGGACCCGGGCTGGAGCCCCAGACCTGGGCTGGAACCCCGGCCAGAACTGTGTTGGTGCCTGACCCCCCCCAGGATGCTGCCGGAGGGATGCGCAGTGGGTGCCCGGGGTGGGGTCTGCCGTCGCATCCCTCCTGCCGGCTCGCTTTTACCATTCCCCCCCCTCCAGGCTTGTAATTTGATGGCAAAGCGAGGGTAATTCAGGCGATTAATCAAATGCTGGGCCCAGCTGGAGCCATCTGCGTCGTGTCCCCCCCCCATCTCCCCGTGTCCGCATTGGCTGCCGGTGACATCACCCACCGGGATGAAGGGGACAGGGAGTGAGGGGGGGGGTGGCCTCGCGCCAATCTGCTGCGGGGATGCTGCGGGCTGGGCGGTTTGGGGGGGATTGCGGGGACTGATTCCTGACCGGCTTGAGCTGCTCTTAAATCCCCGGGAGAATAAAGCAGAATAATCGGGTTTTTTCGCAAAGCTCCTCCCAGCGAGGGTCACCTCTGCGGTGGCTGCTGTCACTTTGCAGCAGTGGCAGCAAAGGCGATGCGCGAGGGGGAGGAAGAGGAGCAGGATGATGGGGAAGGGGGAGGCATGGAAGGGTTAACGGCAGCTGATGCCATCCGCCTGCAGACCTGCAGCTCAGGAGCCGCAGAGGAGCAGCGGCTCCCAAGGGGATCAGCTGGTTCATCCTATCGGTCCCCATGCTGTCCCCATAGATGGAGCGATCGCCTCCTCCCGGCTCCTGGATCCTTGCATAATGGTCCAGGTACCAGCTGGGATGTCATTGTCACCAGGGATGCTCGGGGGATGGAGGAGAGGCGTTGCCACCATCTTAAATTCACGGATTTTCCCGTTTTGTTTCATTTCTGCTGAAACCTCTCCCGGCGCATCTGCGGGCAGGAGGCGGCGTGTCCCCACCGCTGCTCCGCGCAGCCCCCGCCACACTCACCGCTGGCGTGCTGGCTCTCCCAGCCCGGGAATTAATCGAGCTTCAGGGCACCCTTGTGAGGTTAATCCACTTGTCCTGGGAAGCTGGAGGTGGGGTGACAGCCGTGTCCTCATCTGGCATAAAGCAGGGGTGGTGGCCGTGGCTCGGGGTGTCCAAGCCTGCACCTGCGAGTTTGCATTTTGGGGTGATGAACTCTCCTCTCCCCCTTTCTCCTTTCATCGATTTCAGCCACTTGGGTTGCGGATGTATTTTAGGACCCTCAGAAATCAATAGTCTGCTGCCCCGAGGTGCACAGACCCTCGGAAGGGGATGCTGAGAGCTGGGTTACACCTCTGTACCCCCGTTATCATTTCCCTGCCTCCACCCAGGCCCCCCCCAGTCCAGCTCTGCCCCTGTTCCCCTGCACCCGGGCTGGGGGAGGCAGTGGGGGCCAGGGGGCACGGCTGGCGGTGGGAGCAGATGGCAGGAAGGGTGACATCAGTGGCGCAATTGTCCGGCCCCATTATTCCTCCTGACCAGCGTCCCGCCCTCCTCCTGTTTCCTGCTCCCAGCCGGCCAGGGCTGGCAAGACAAAGGCGGCCGGCGGCAATGGGGGGCTGCCCGGGCAGGGAAAGGGCAGCCCCGAGCCCCCCATGTGCCACTGCTCCTTTACCATTAACTACCATTAATGATGCTTCTGGATGCTGCGGTTTGGAGGGATGCTGTGGGATAACCGCAGCTCCAGGTGGTGCAAGAGAAGGAAAGGACCATTTGAAGGAAAAGAAGAAATGGGAAAAATAAAAATCCCTTCTTTTTTTTTTTTTTTTAATGAAATATGCCTATGATCGTGGGCATAGCTAAGCCCCGTTGTGTGCCATCTTCCTTTGGTGCCCGAGCTGGGAAAAACTGCAGCAGCAATTTCCCTCCACACAAAAATGGTACCAATGTACTGCTCTGCTTTTGGTTTTGAACCCTTCTCCCCATATTAACAGTCGTAAATTTTCCCAATAATAAATTCCAATCACAACTGGAATAATTCAGCTCCTCGGTGCCGTTTCGGGGGCAGAGGTTATGGGAAATTCCTGCTTGGGGTTTTCACTAGCATTTCTTGAGGGAAATGTTGAAAATTTCACTTCTTCAAGATCCCCTTGGAAAGTCTTTCCACCTCTCGACCTCTTCTCGCTTCCTGAAATGCAGCTATCTCCAGAGCAGCTAGAGCTGCGGTCTGAGGCATGACGAGGGGCTCTCTGGGCAATGGGAATATTTATTTATTTGCATTAGGAGCATGGCTCTGGAAGCAGCTGTTTTGCTTGAAGGAAAGCTGGGGCTTATTTTTAAACCGTGTGCCTGGTGCTCTGTGTGTTGATGGAAGCCCTGTTATTTCAGGGGGGGTGATTCACTGTGTTTTGAAACAATATGTGACTGAGATGTCGGGAGTAATTGGGATAATAAGAATAGCTCGCTCTTATCTTAGCCCAGATCATCTGGAGAGCATCATCATTTCTGCCTGGCAGCCGGGGAGAGGTGGAGCAGGGACCCAGGCTGCGCTGAACCGCCCAGTGTCCAGGATAAGATGTCTATAAGGGGGTCACCTCCAGCCAGAGCTGGGGGGGTGATGGGGGGAGCAATGGGCTGGGCGTGAAGGCGATGGATGGTCTCTGCTGGGGTTTGGTTGGAGCTGTTGGCTGGGCAGGGGTTTGTCCCTCAGGAGGGGTCCTGGGGCACCTCTGGTGTTTGGGGGGGACAGCAGGTCTTCAAAAGCATGTGAGTCCAGAGGGGGGGCACAAAGATGGTCAGAGGCTGGAGCACCTCCTGTTCGAGGACAGGCTGAGAGAGCTGGGGTTGTTCAGCCTGGAGAAGAGAAGGCTCCNCTGGGCTAGTGGGAGGTGTCCCTGCCCATGGCAGGGGGTGGCACTGGATGATCTTTAAGGTCCCTTCCAACCTAAACCATTCCGTTTAGGTTGGAAGCCCACCCAGCATCTGCTTGGGGCCAAAGACTTGCTGTGCCTTGACCCTGCTGTCCCTTGCTGGCTGGGTCTGGGGACACTTTCTGGAGGGTTGTACCTGGGGTGGTGTGCACCCCAATGGGAGAGCTCCACTGTGGAGGGGCTGCTCCTTGGAGCGACTCGTCACCTGGCAGAGGCAGGAATCTGGCCCTGAGCACCTCTTCAGCATTGCCCTCCTCCTCTGCCCCAGTTAGCTTTTAACCTCCGTGTATTTAAGGACAGAGAGGGGGCTGTGCCTTCCGCTGGGTGACAGGAGAGTGTGACGTTCATGGGAGACCCATGGACCTGATGAAACATCTCCACCTCTTTTCCCTTTGTGGCGAGGAGCTGGGATGCCGGTGCAGGCTCCTTGTATGCCCCACGAGGGCTCCTCAGGACCATCCTGCAGCATCCTCACCCCAGAAAGCCAGGGATTTATTTTCTGCAGCTGGGCAAGGCAAGGCCAGCACTGGTTTGGCATTTACATTGAGTGGAACCTTATAACTTTAGTAAGGTGTAAACCATCGCCCATCTCTGCTCAGCAGCCCAGCAGTAATGGCCCAGACAAAGCCAGACAGAACACTCAGTGCTGTTGTGGGGTAGTTCTGCTGGGGCAGAGCTGGTGTATCCCCTGCAGCTGGACACACAGCTGGATAAGCCCCTGCACCGATGCAGCTTGGTCCCTGCTTTTGGGGGAGATGCTTTTGGTGGCATGGGACTGGGGTTTTGGGATGTGCTAAGGGGGTGCTAGGGGGGCTTGAAGTGACAGTGGCCCTGCTAAGGACTGGCAGGCTGCCGGCTCCGAGCTGGTTGCCCTCCAGTTGTGCTTGGGATGGGCTCCTGCAAGAGTCCTGCCTCAGGGATGACTGAAGAAAAGACGCTGGGGTAGATCCTTAGCTGGCTTCACCCCCAGCTGGTGTTGGTCATTTTTGGTGTCTTTTCAAATTCTCACATCCTTTTCTCTTCCCTCTCATCCTGCTGCTGCCTTTTCTCCCTCCCCATCATCCCACTGACCCATGGGGACAGATTTGCTCTCCAGTGCCTGGTGCTGGGCTGGGGACAGGCGGCTCCTTCAAGCTCCCCCTTCCTGGTGCATGGTCCCTGGCGGGGATTTCTGCTGGTGTGGGGCTGTCCTTCTGCTGCGGTGAGGAGACGTGATGAGCTCAGCTAAAGCGGTGCTCCCTGCGGTTTGATTGGGATGGCACACACGTTGCTGAGCGGGGAAGCACCTGCAGCAGGGTGTGAAAGCAGCAGGAATATCGACAGCATCCTCGAGCGGATCTGCTCCGGTGGTACAATGGGGCATGGCAGTGAGACAGCAGGAGGCAGGTGTCCATGAATGTTTCTTAGTTCAAGTGGTCTCCTAAAGAGATTTCAGAGATTTCGGGCAGCTCCAACACAAGCTGGAGGAAAGAGCAGCTGGGGGTGCACAGAGCCTCCTGCCCTGCCTCCTCCTCCTCCTCCCGTGAGTGATGGATGTGCCTCACCCCAGCAGCTGGGAGGGCAGGCGTCCGCCATCCTCCTGGCTGTTCGGCAGATAGCCTGAGCCATGCCTCTAGCAGGATTTTTATCTTTTTTTAATGCATGGACCTTCAGGTAGGTGTAGGAACAGCTGGCTGTGCCTTGAGTGCGCTCACTGCAATCCAGCCATCACCAGGTGTGGGGGGACCTCCTGCCACTGCCTGTGGGGCACCTCCCCATCTCCTGTGCCCCAGAGACCCTCCAGCAGCTGGCAGCAGAGCTGGGTGCTGTTAGTGGCACATAAAGTCCCATGAGAGCAGCCTGAGAATTCCTTTCCCTCTCCCCAGCCAGTGTGCAAGCCCCAGCACACATTGCAAAAGGAAGAAAGAGCATCCCCCTGCACATCCATTGAGCTAAAGAAGGTGTTTTCTCTCTCCTTCAGCCCTCAGGGGTGATCTGCAGGTTTGGGTTGAGTTTCCAAAGTGCCTCTGGAGGTGTTGGTGTGCTGGGCACGGCATCTCCAGCCTGAGCCCTGCAGAGCCGTTGCTCCAGCCCCGTTTGCTCCAGCCGCAGCACGAGGGCTGTGCTGGGAGCACCCCTGCCTGCAGAACCACCCCCAAAGTCCCGTGACACCGGCCAAGCTGCAGAGGAGGATCTGAGGGCAGAGGCTGGGTGGGGAGGAGGCAGTGGAAGAAGTTGCAGTGAGCTCTGGGATGCAGCTAAGTGATGGCAAGTGAGGGTGGGCAATGGGGAGGAGGGACTCTATTTTGGGGAGGATGCTCCAAAGTGGTGGGGCTGCTCCGATGGGCATCCGTACTGACGCACTCGCTTGTAGCCATGGATCGGAGTCCCAGGTTGGCTGGACCCTTCATTTGGTCCCCCTAGCTCATGGGGACAGCATGGAGCTGGGGTCTCCCTCTTGTGTGACTCCTAAACCCAGCTTTGTTTCATGTGGTGGTGTGCACAGCGGCATCCTTAGCACTCCTTCTATTTCTCTGACACTCCGTTTTTGCTGTTCCCTTTCAGGTGGAGGCGGAGGAGCACCAGGACGTGGTGGTCTATGACCAGAGCACGTGGGATGTGACGGGCTTGGCTGCTGACAGCTTCCTCTCCATCCTCCTGGGCAAGCTGGACAGCTGTTTCCACAGTGTCTCCATCCTCACAGGTAGGAGCTTGTGCCCTTAGTCTGGACTTACAAGAGCTGTGGCCATGTGTGTCCATCTGTGCCCACTTTCCTGGCCGCCGGTGACTGTGATGATGGGGGACAGACCCACACACAGACCGAGGAGGCTCGACCTGCACTGGCATCCCTGGTCTTCCCAGGTGTGTTCATTCCTTGCGCCGTCCAGCTCCCCAGCGCTGTGCCCAGCAGCCAGGGTGGATGGGAGAGGAGGGTACAGAGGGGTCACGGTGGTGTGGATCCACCCAAAAGCTGCCCTGTGTCCCCCCCATCCCTGTGCCACTTCATCCCCAGTGAACATGCCAAGGGCTGGCCCCGGTTCAGGCACTCTGCTCCCTCTCACTGCTGCGGAAGGGAGGGCAGGAGTGGAAATCCAGGGATGTGCTGGGAAGGGGAAGGAGCCGGGGCAGGGGGTCGTCGCTGGGTGAGTCAGGGTCTGCGGGAGATGATGCTCTCCAGTTCTTGGGCAGGAGGAGGCACATGCCGCCCTGTTTACAGCCCTTCTGCAGAGCAAAATGGGAGGCAGGCAGCTGATGAATGAAATGCTCTGAACCCAGCAGAGAGGAGGAAGAAGAGGTGGTGAGCTGCGGAGGGGAGAGTTAAAGCTGCCTTGAATTCCCCATGTCTGGGACAGCTGGGCATCTCCCTGGCTCTGAGCCCCCCTCCGAGGGTTCTGCCCACAGAAGGGTGGGCAGGCACTGTCCCACACAGCTCCTTGGTCCCGCGGAGCTCAACCAGGCTCCTAAATAGTGCCAAAAGCACAGAGATGGGGTCATCTCCATTCCCCAAGCCCATCATCCTATGGTGACTGGGTACTGCTTTGGGGCTGAGGCAGGGGGTACCCACCTCTGTGTCCCCAGAGCATCGTAGGGATGGAGGGAGCAGCTGTCCCAGCGCCGTGACAGATCTTGGCAAGGGGTGGTTGTGATGGGAAAGGTGGCACAAGCAAGTGGCACTCGGGGAGTCTTGCCCATGCGAGGCTTGGGTGGATGGTGTTGAATTAGAGCCGCTGCGTTGTGATGGGCAGAACACAGCAGAGAAATAGTGGGAATAAAACCTGCAAGCCCCCACCCCTCGAGTCCTCCTGGGGCATGAATGGGGCTGGGTGAGGTGGCCTTGAAAGCCCTGGAGCCTTCTCCTTCCTGGGAAAGTGAGGGGGGGCTTGGAGAACCCCTGTAGTACCGGTGCACCCCACCCACATCCATGGCATGCCCTGTGCTGGGTGGGTACCAGGGACATGCCACCCCCCCGGCCATCAGCATTGCCACCACCGAGTCCTCCGTGAGCAAACCCCTCCTTGGGCACATGCATCTTCCATCTTCGGGGTGGCCATCTCCATCCCCCTGGAGCCCTGAGCCCCAAGGAGGAGTGCGATTGTGCTAGGCGCCAAGCAAGGCTTAAACCTCCAGAATTAAAAGCGCCGCAGGGCTGCAGTCTGATGTGGGATGCCAGCGGGTGGCAAAAAAAAAAAGTAGAACACTGGGTCATGGTGGCAGCATTTGACATGGAAATGGTGACTGGAAGCGGCTGCAGAGCGTGTCCAGGGCACGCTTGGGGACAGGCACAGCTCCCTCCTGCCTGCTGAGGTGTGGCAGCAGCCTGTGCCAGGGCTGATTCTGCCCCCTCGCCCTCCTGGGGTTTAACCCCTTGGTCTGTCCGCTCTGGGCTCCAGCACCTCGTCCTGCCCTGACCCATCCCGTGTCCCAGCAGAGGTGCCTGGGTCCTCCCTGCAGGTGGCTGCTGAAATCTCAAGGTCCTGGCTTGAAATCTCAGCTTTTCCCTAAACGGATGCCAGCACCCCAGGGAACCCCATCCCGAGGGTCCCCAATCCGGTGTGACAGCCCCGCCGTGCCCCCCAGCTCTCCGGAGCCCCGGCAGATGTGACACTTGGTGTCCCCATCTCCTGCAAACGCCGTGCGTGGCCATTCTTCCTCTTCTCCAGCCCGTTGTTCTCCAGACCCTTAAAGCAGCTGATGGAGGGTGAGGACAGGGGAGCTGGGGGTGCAAGAGCGGCGGCAGGGACCCCTCAAGGGTTAACAGCCCAGAAGCAGCGATTCCAGCAAGGCTGGGAAGGAGGAATCTGAGTCAATTATTCCCAGTCCTGGAAATCATAGGCTTCTCTTCTTTTTTTTTTTTTTTTTTTTTTTAATTGTGTAAGTATAAATAGTGCTGCTTGCTGCCCTCCATCCGTGGGAGCAGAAAGCCTGTTGATTTATATGGTTTTCCTGACATCACATGAAGTGGTGGAAAACTGAATGGAGCCAACATTTTTCCTGCATTACGTAATTCCCCCTCCCTCCCTCCCAGCCCAGCTTTGCTATTCCTGCAGGAGCCTGACTGTTCTTTAACCTTTGTTTACTTCAGCACAAGCCCGTGCTTTTTTGCCTTTTTTTTCCTATTTTTGCCTTTTTTGTTTGTTTGTTTGTTTCTTTGCTTCCCACCCCCCCCTTTCTTCTTCCCCTCTGCAAACTCCCGCTCGGTTTTTATTAACAGCCATTATCTGTTTATGAAGCAGCAGCAGCAGTCTGGCTCCATCGCTCCCTGATGGCTCCCACGTGCCAGCTCTCGTATTGGAGCCTGGCCAGAGCCGGAGCGTGGTGCTGAGCTGCTGGGTGCTGAGCTTCACCAGTTCCTTGCTGTTTTTCCCGCTGCAGCGGAGGGTGGGGAGATCTTTTTTTCCTCCCATTCAGCAGCTAAAAGCAAGAGGTGAGAGCCTGGGATGCTGGTCCAGATGATGCTCAGGCATCTCCTGGTCCTTGGGCTCCTCAGTCGTGTGCCCGAAGCCGTACGCCAGCCAGGGCTGGGACCGGGGTGGCAGGGTGGCCGGCAGCAGTGGTCCCCACAGCTTGGGAGTGTTGGGGTGGGGACCCCCCCAGGTATGGCAGAGCCCCTTCTCCTTGCGGTTCCCTGCGCTGGGGAGCTTTATCGTCGCGATATCGCGCTCTGACCTGAAACAGGCCCCTCGCTTGCGTTCTGAACCGGAGTCATGAGCTTTTCATCTGGCTCGGGAGCGCGTGTGAGATCATCTTCAGCTCCCCCCCCCCCCCCCCCCCCCCCGCCTCGCTTTGTACCAATTCTTCAAGGAATGTTTAAATTTTCCAGTCCTGTTCTTTCTAAATTTGGAGCGGCTGTTTACTCCCAGGATTCGGAAAGAATGTGACAATATCATCAGTGAGAAATCCCTCCCAGCCCTCCATCCTCCTCCTTGGTGCGCGGGCTGGCCTCAGCAGCGCTGGCTGTCACCCAGGTCCCCTCCAGCCCCGTGGAGCCACCACCAGCCGGCACGGCTGGGAGGGTTGTCATTGTGTGGCAGCGGTGATGGAGAGGGGGCTGAGATTTGGGGGATTTCAGGGGAATCTACCAAAGACAGGTGACTTCAGAGAAGAGAAAATGAAGTAGTGAAAAAGGAAATGGGATTTCCATCGCAGGGGCTGACATGGGCTTGAGTGGGTTCAGCACTGGCTGGAATTATTTTAGAAGCAACGACTCAAGGACAGATGATTTTAATAAAAAAAAAAAGAAAAGAAAAANGGGGCTGGAGATGGCATGTACATACAAAAGGCAGCAAAAATATAAATGAATCTACTTGTCATGGCTGATGCTGAAGCTAAAAGCTTAGCAGGATGCAGAACCAGGACTGAAGTGTCTTTACAAACCCATTATAAGGAAGAATAATCCAAACCTAACAAAGAAAATACCCCAAACACCCACACTTTGATCGTTGGTCAGAAGCTGTTTGATGGGCGTGGGGAAGCAGGACCCCGCTGCAGCTGGTGACTTGATGGTCATCTTCCTCATCGCCCACTCTGGGCAGCATCACGATTTCCTCTGCTGGCTTTGGTGTGGGTACATAGCACATGCAGGGTGCTCTAGCAGAGCCTTTGCTGAGATGCACACGTGGGTCAGGCGTTAGGGCTNGCACACTTTGGTCGTTGGATGGTCATCTTCCTCATCGCCCGCTCTGGGCAGCATCACGATTTCGTCCGCTGACTTTGGTGCGGGCACATAGCACATGTAGGGTGCTCTAGCAGAGCCTTTGCTGAGATGCACATGTGGGTCAGGTGTTAGGGCTGTTCCAGGTGCTCTCAGAGTGCCATGTCTAAGAGCACTTGGGGACTTACTGGCGTGAATCCATCAGATGAACCCACAAATTTTTCTTTGCAAGTCTAATTCCTGCCTCTGAACCTTCCCCAAGCACCTCTGCCCACCCGAGGATGTCTCCATCCCATAGTGTGCTCTGATGGACCGCCAGAAGCGGATCCTCAGCTGGCAGGAGCGTGGATGTGAGTAAGGCGGAGACAGGGGTGGGATGAGATGGGAAGCAGCGCTCGCATGGGAATCCCAGCTTCTTGCTTCTCACAGATTTGGGAGTTTTGAAGAACCAGCTTTGCAAATAACGTGAATGGGGATCCTCGTTGTTCATCTACACACTGCCCTTGTGATGCCTGGGATCAGAAGAAGGACAAGAAGTGCTGTGGAGGGGGTTAAGCCTGGCTTTCCTCAGGCTGTAAGTGGTAGGGCGCAGGGGGATTACCTGTGGCGAGGCTTTTCTTTAGACTGTCCAGAGGGCTGGAGGTTGGGCACTATTGCCCGCCAAGTGGGAGAGGTGCTTTTTTAAAAATCAGATGGATGGATTTAAATTGGAAGAGGGCAGATTTAGACTAGATATTAGGAAGAAATGTTTTCCTGTGCGGGGGGTGAGGCAGTGGCCCAGGTTGCCCAGAGAAGCTGTGGATGCCCCATCCCTGGAGGGGTTCAAGGCCAGGCTGGATGAGGCTTTGGGCAACCTGGGCTAGTGGGAGGTGTCCCTGCCCATGGCAGGGGGTGGGACTGGATGGTCTCTAAGGTCCTTTCCAACACAAACCATTGTGTGATTCAATGAAATGGTAACACCAAAGTTTGTGATTTTTTTTTACAGTCCTGGAGCTTTAGGTAGCTCTGAACCCTCTCACACAAAACATCCCTGGATCTGTGGCACCAAAGGAGCTGCTTGCTTTCCAGCAGCAGAGCTGTCTGGGACCACTGTGCCCAGGGCAGGACGGTGTTTTCTCACCTTCCAGCCCCCATCCAGTGGATGCTAGCATCCAGCTCTGGCTACCCAGCCCAGTGGTGGCCCTAGGGAGTGCTCCCAAGTCTCTTGGCATAAGGTGCCCCCTTCCCACTCCACCAGGACTGGGAGGTGCCTGGGAGGGTTTCAGCCCCAGCGGGACCAGCGGCTGCATCCCTGGGAGGGGTTAAGCCAGGTCACTTATGTGCGAGCTGATTGTATTCCAGACCTATGCTCTAAACTTCCCCGTTTAGCAACGCTGTCGTCAGACAACTTGTTTTCCTGATTCTATAATTACCCCAAGGAGCTTCCCCTCCCCCTCCAGCCACATTTTGAACTCTTGGACCCAGAAAAGGCCAACGAAAGGGCCGAAGGTGGAGCGGGACAGAGGAGAAGGGGCTTAGGGAAGAGCAGCCCTTTGGTTACCAAGGCCTCCAAAACCACTGTGTAATTTCATTTCTCACTTTGGGAAAGCCAACGGGAGGAAGGCAACTTCCCCAGTAAGAGATCCCACTGGGCAGGAGCCGCTGCCCAGTTATGGTTTCCTTCCTTTCGAGAAACCTGCCTCCCCCTTTCCCTGGGCCAACACTGCCCAGTTGCAAAAGGTCACAACCTGGCGATTATTGTAAGGTCCCGGCGCTGGGTGGAGAGAGGAGCTGCTGGCTGCTGCCCAGCCGGGCTCGTGCCAGGCTATAGGTGCTGTCACGGTGGGGATGTAGGTGCTGAGCAAGGGCTCCTTCTGCTCCCGCTCTTGCAGGTGGGTTGTGCGAGTCTCTTGGCCCCGTTGCAGATGTTTTTCCCGTGAGTGTTGTGGCAATGAGAGCGAAACGGCACCCATCTGCCCCCGGGGTGATGCACCTCTGGCTCCCAAATAGGGGCTGGGAGGCAGGATGGGAGATAGCCTGTCCTGGGGGGCACCTGGGGAGAGGGGTCGAGGGGCAGCAGCTGGTAGGTGGGATGTATTCTGCACTATGGACATTGCCTTTCATGGACTCACAGAGTGGTTTGGGTTGGAAGGGACCTTGGCAGGGGGTGGAACTGGATGATCTTTAAAGTCCCTTCCAACCCAAACCATTCTGTGATGCTGTGATTCTAAATAACTTGTGCCAAAGGCTCTTGTAAGCCTGAGGGAGTCAGGCAATGGGAGAGCCGCGAGGCAAGGCAAACGCACGCTTGTGCACCCCTGGTTCGAGGGCAGGTTGATGGTTGCACCCCTGTATTTCACCACGCGGTTCCTGCAGCATCCTGCTCAGCTGGCATGGACCAGTGATGGTTTCCACCCCAGTGGAACCCCAACCATGGCTGATGGGTCGCAGCAGTGGGAGATGGAGGCATCTCCATGGCCGGGAGCCGTTGACACTGGCCATCAGCACCATCCTTTCTTTGTAGGGATGGAGGCGACAAATGGGGGGGGTCACAGACCCACTGGGGAAGCTGCTGTGGGAGCCACTTCCCAGGCAGGGCTCTTGGGGGAAGGCTGCTTCTCTTTTTTCCAGCCTGCTTGCAGCACGCTTTGAATTTTATCCAACCTCTGCCCCACATCTGATAATCATCAAACCATATTTGTTACAACAACAAGGCTCGTTAGGAGGCTGGCTCCGCTCGGGGCGCGGGGAGGAGGGGAGAGTGCTTAGTTAATGCCGATGACCTCATCTCATGTGATGTCATTCAAAGGAAAAACACTGAGGTCACTCACATATGGCTCAGCCTGGGGTTTTTTCAGCCCATAAAGCTTCAGAGTTTCAAAGGCACAATACATGGCCCCCCCTCGCTCCTCCGCTTATGATAATCCTGAATAATTTTCTAGAGGCCTGCGCTCAGCCCAATAAACTCGGAAGGAGCTGCGTGGAGACGTATTAAGGAGTCCCGCGGGTGGGAAGGGGGGGACAAGTAATTCTCTCCCCCAGGACGCATGTAAAGAAGGAAACGCATCAGCCCCCCCCTCTTTCAGAAGCCACCACTGATGGATAGACCCCAGTGGGACTGGGAAACTTGTTCCCCTCTTGCTGGGGTTTTGCACGTGAGAAGGCTTTGGTGGAGGGTCCATATTCTCCAGACCATGGTCCTGTGTCGCTGGGACTGGGCAGATGTGAGCAGCTTGGCACTGGCCCTTTCCCCACCAGCTGTTGGGACCCGGTCACCTCCAGCTGTTTGAAACCACTCCAGGATGAGCATCCCTTCTGGGCGATGCTCTCGGTGGAGATATCAGGAGGAAAGATGATGGTTAGGGACCTGCTGTCTGGTCCCCAGCTCTGCTTGGCAGCAGAGAACCCCGGAGAAGATTTTAAATCTTTTGTGCCTCAGTTTCCCCCTTGGGAACTTGGAAAGAAATATGGTATTTTCCTGCAAATCACAGGAGAAAAGAATTAAATCCCTGCCTCGGTGCTGTACAGACACCAGATCATGCTGGGGTGGGGTGATCTTTGTGGTCTTCAGGGTTGTTGGGGTTTTATAGGGCCACCAGAAGTGTGCGCTGGTCCTGATGTGATCTGTCGCCCAGCTCCACCACTGCCATGCTCACTGTCTACCTCGACTGAGACCCTGGGCAAACTTTTCAGTCCGTGCCTCAGTTTCCCCTTGAGGAACTGAGATCAGTGCATTGCCCTTCCTGGCGCTGGGGTTCGGAGTTGAACATCCCACAGGGGATGCATGTGGGTCCTCCAGGGGTGGCTATGGGGACGGGGGGCAGCCGTGGGGTGCCCATCAGTGGACGGGGGGCAGCAGGGTTTGATCCCACGCCGCCCCAGCCAGTGCTAAAATTAGGTATGGGCATTAACTTCCTCCCTCCAAGTCCCTGTCCCCAAATTAACTCCGCGGGGCCAAATCCGGCGTGGTGGAGCGATCCATCTCCAACTGCTGGCTGCAGCAGGGGGTGGGCTTTCGGGCAGGCGAGAAAAATTGCAGTTGCGCCTTTAAGCAGAGAGCGAAGCTGATGTCAAGCCCGGCGTTGTGCTGCGTGTCTGTGTGCTGAGTAAGGAATGCGCCCGCATGCCTGACCCGTTAGCTATGAGCGCGCTGCGGGCGCGCAGCAGCCAGCGCGCCGGCGGATGGATGGATGGCTCAGCGCGGCTGCTGCTCACGGGCTGAGCTCATTCGGGCTGCAGCCGGAGCCGCGCACGCAGGGAGCCAGAGGAGAGAAGGAGGGAGGCTGGGGAAAGGGGGTTACGCCAGACCCCCCCCCAACCCCGCTTGATTATTTTTTATGATTTTTATTTTTTCAGCCTGAAGGCTGGAGGCAGGGGGAGGCTGGCGGTGCTCTGCCGCAGCAGGGAGGATTTGGGGGGTTTTTTATAGTATTTTGTTTGCCGGCCAGCTGTTGTTTTGCTAAGGCGAGAGGTGCCCCCGCGAGCCTGGATGCCCGTGGATGTGATGCTCGCTCCCTCCGAGGACCAGTTCTGGACAGACATGCGCGAGGGACAGATGAAGCTGAAAATCAGGGTGCGGAGGATGAAGGAGAGCAGGGACATGAGAGGTTGGTCAGCCGGCCGGCTCCTTTCTTTCCGATGGGGACGGAAGGGGACAAGGGGGCTGCTCCGCTTGAGCCCCAGGGGACCGAGATGGCCTTTGGCGAGTGGCCGGCAGCGAGGTGCGATGGCTGGCGGCACAAAGAGCGCGGGCAGCTGGTGAGCGGGGAGACGGAGGCGAGCGGAGAGATGGAGGCGAGCGGGGAGATGGAGGCGAGCAGGGAGATGGAAGCGAGCGGGGAGATGATGGAGGCGAGCCGGGAGCATGCGGAGGGGGAGCTACCAGCAGGTCCGGCTACGGGTGATGTGCGGACGCGGTTGCGGAGGCAGCGAGCCCGGTCCTGCCGGCAGTCGCAGGGAAGGAGCTGCACGGAAGGCAGGTGAGAGGCTGGGGGGCTTTCCCACCTAGTGCAGGGTCCGGTGAGGATTCCTGGCTGGGGGGGACCACTCAGAGAGCCCTAAAACCCTTCTCCATCCAGGCAAGCCTGGCAAGGGCATGGACAGAGCAGAGGAGGAGGAGGAGGAGGAGGGATGGAGGAAGGCTGCAGGAGGCAGAACAGGTTCTGCTGCTGGCGTCTCTGCTCCCTCAGGCACTGGTTTGGGGGGGGTCACTGAGGCTGCAGGCATCCTATCCCCGTGTCTAGGGGAAGGGCAAGCGATGGCGGCGAGGTGGGCAAGGGGCAGTGGGCTGAGGAGCGCTGTGCTGCTGCCCGCCGGAGCCATTTCGCTTCACTAATGCGGTTGCTGGCTGTCCATCTTCGGGGCAATTTCTTTCAGAAAGGGGGTTTGGCAGCAGTGCCACCCCCCGGGCCAGGGTGAAGGGCAAGCAGAGGAAAGGGGGGGTATTAACTGGAGCAGCTTAAAAATATACGGAGCCTGGAATGACCTAGATTACCCAAGGGTTGAATCAAAAAACTTCCCCTCCATCACCACTTAAAATGGGAGCCTGCTAAAAGTGCCTGACAGGTTTTTGTGGCATGAAGCACATAACCCAGCGATGGTGTCATTAGTAATAAGTCACCCCTGGAAATGACACATTTTTCTTTACTTAGAACGAGTCAGGCTGGTTGCAAACGGGCACAGTCACCGGAGGAAAATCAAGCGCAGCAGCTCAGGGAGTGAGTCTGTGGTTGTGTGGGTGGAGGGCTTCCTTTCTGCCGCTTTTTCCTTTTTTTTAAGGATGTTTTCCACTTGTTTGGGAGAAGGGGGGGGGTCTGGGACCAGCCAGAGTGGTCTGGCAGGGGCTGGGAGGCAGCAGGGCGATGTAGCAGCAGATGGACAGAGGCTGTTCAAAGGGTGACCATTGGGGAAACAGGGAATTCGTATGAATCCATAATAGGGCTGATTCATCGGCTTTCTCATCCCCACTGCTTGGAGGAAAAAAAAAAAGGAGTCAGCAGCAGGGTGATGAAATTTGGTGGCGAGTGAAGGGAGGGTGAAACCTCGGCTAGGGGAGAGCAGAGGGACTGGGCAGAGGGATGGGGGGGACAGGGGATTAGGGGAGCACCAGACATCTCTCGGATTGCAATGAGATGGGTGGAAATAAAAAATCATCAGCCAGGAGAGGGCGAGTTGGCCAGGCTGCGGAGCACCGGGATTTCACCCAGCGGGGTGGAAAGGGTGTGCAAGCAAGGGGGCTGCTGGCAGGGTGGGGAAAAGCAAAGGGGACTGCAGTGCCAAGAGAGGAATGGAGGTGGGGGGAAACTCTGAAACGCCCCAGACAGCAGGAAGCGCTGACAAAGCCCCGAAGATTCCCGGAGCGCAGTGAGTAAGGGCAGCAGTCAGCCGCGCTTCATCACGCCGCCGGCTTAGCTGCCAGCTCCCACCCAGCACGAGAGCCAGCGAGAGGGCGTTTTGCAAGGAGGGATTTTCCCAGCAATTCCAGGGGTTGATGTGCAGTGTGCCTGGCCCCTCCGCTTTCCTTCCTTCAGTTCAACCTGCCGCAGAGATGCTCAACTGAACGCTCGGGCTTACTGCCCTGCCAAGGCTGAGCACAACGCAGGAAAGGGCTGGTGTCTGCAGGTTCCTCCAGCTCCCAGCATTGAATCATAGAATCACAGAACGGTTTGGGTTGGAAGGGACCTTAAAGATCATCCAGTCCCACCCTCTGCCATCTCCTGCCATGCCTCAGTTCAGCAAGGTGGTTTAACCCTTGAAGAACGGATGTGTCGGGGCACTGGGAGCGGTGTGTCCCCAGGGGGCTGGAGAGGACATCCAAGCACCATCCTGGCCACCCCAGCGCAGCGGTGGGGGAGCAGTGCTGGCGTGGTGGCTTTTCCCGCAGCAGCCGAGGCGTGTGCTGGCTTGCATGCCCCGCTGCCCCTCGCCACGTGCCGCCCTGGCAGTGACTCTCAGCCACCGCAGGCGTTTTAATGAGACCTGGGCAGAGCCCGACCCATGGCCACCAGGAGCTTTTGGGGGGGGCAGAGGGTCTCCAGCATGAGCGCAGGTGCAAAACGCACTGGTGGGGCTGTGAGCTGCTGCAAAAGCTTCAGCACCTGCACGGGGAACTGGTCTGTGAGCAGCTCCAGCTGCTGCTCTTTAACACTCATTAGAGGAGCGATGAGGGTGGGCTATAAACCACCTCTTTAATGCTCCCCTGGGGGTCTCTTGCCAGCTTCTGGTGTGAGGAGGTGGGGTATGGTGCCTGCTGGATTTGCAGCTCTGGCTGTGCCTGTTTCCTCCTCCTTGCTGCCCCACTGATGGCACAGGGGGGTGACATGTCACCTCTTCTTCCCAGTTTCCTGCTGGGGGGAGCTTTGGGTTGGATGCGCTCCACTGTGCACACGGGAGGCTGGCGAAGAGGACGTGTCCCTGCTGCTCGGTGTGTCTCTGGGGGAAGGGGGGGTGTTTAGGAGACTCATGGGGCTGGGGGTGTTCAAGACTCATGTGGTTCCCCTGAAGAGTGGTTTTGGGGTGCCCTGGGCAGCCCTTTCAGGGTTTTGGCAGTTTGTGGGGTGCAGCATCAAGGCCAGAGCTGTTGGGTTGCTTCAAGGGACTCTGAAGGAGGTGAGTCCGTGGGGCCAGAGGTCAAGGGGCACTCTGCAGCCATCGGAGCGAGATGTGAGAGGGTTTTCAAGCCCCATCATTTCCCTGTCTCTGCTTTATGCCTCCAGCCTAGGAAGATGGCTGTGGTGCAGGGAGGGACACAGGGAGCTGGGACAGCCCTGCTTAATGTGCTCACACCTCACTTTTATCCCCTTGCCGCTCAATAGATTGTAAATCCCCAAAGCTGAGGCTTACCACCTGGAGGAAAATTATGCCACACCACGTCCTTGTCCCTAGCTAAGACTTTGTCACCTTCTGTGTCACTCTCCTTGTGCCACCACTGCTGCCCTGCCTTGGCAGAGAGGAAAGCAGGACAATTTGCAGGTGATGGGTGATGCCTGAGATGTTGTCAGTGTCCCAGCCATGATCCAGAGACCACCTGAAGGTGACAGCAGAGAGGTCCCCAGGTGTGGTGGGGTCCCAGATCGGCAGTCCAACAACTCTCTCCTTCCAGCTTCTGATCTTCCATGTCCATCAGTCCAGCACCAGTGCTGGGGTTTTTTGTTCTTTTTTGTTATAGCCATCTTGGGGAATTAAGCAGCTGCTGATGCAAAGAGAGCCTGGCAAAGGGGTTCCTCACGGTGCTGCTCAAGGGAAAAAGTCGCAGGGCTGCCCAAGGGTTGCAGCAGTGGTGGTACCATGGGGTCGTCTTCAAAGATGCTGCTGCCATCTCCCCCCAGGCTGATGGAAAGGTTCCTGGGTTGGCCACCTTCCTTCTGGGGCATCTGTTCCCCCAACAAATCCAGTTTCACTGGGAGGTTGTCATAGATGTTCAGCTGGAAAATGTGCAGAGGGGCAGACCTGGCAATGATGGGGTGGGGGAGAAGCTGTGGGGTTTTTCACTATCCTCTGTTTGCTGCCAGGGCTGTGCAGAGCTGTGGTTCTCCTCAGCATCACCTCGAGCTGGACACCACTAAGGGGTTTTTATGTCTCCAGGGGCATTGCTGGATGACCCCCCCCAAATCTGGGGGCTGATTTTCACCCCCAGTCCTCCCAGAGACCTGCCTGCTGCTGGTTCTTGGCTCCTCTTTCCTCCATCTTCAGCAGGAGCAGTAAAGGCGTCCCCACTTCTGGTCTGGTTCTCTGTGCCCAAATGTCCCCGCTCTCCCCCTGGGCCCCACCTCTGCCTCAGGTAACTGCAGGAGGCAGGAAACACTGGGGTTTTCCAGGGAATGGTTTTGAGAGCCATGAGCAGCGCATGGGGCTGTGCTGTGCAGGAACCAGCTCCAGGCTCAAGGGGAGCATCAAGAAAGAACCAGAGATCCCCAAGCACCCATTTCACCCCAGATACAAATCCTTCCTGGGTTTAATTCCCCATGTGCCAAGAGAAACGTTGCTCCTGGCACTAGCACTGTGAATAAAAGGGGAAAGACAAGAAAGATCCCGTGCTGCCCTGGCTGCTTATGCCGTGGGGCTCTGCCGCTCTCTCCCAGCCAAAGTGGGGATCCACGGCCTGGGGTGTGGAGGGGGAAAGCCCAGGTGTCGGTTGGAGCCCACCCAGGGACATTTATTGCCTTTGGGATTGTTTGGAAGAGCTGCTTTGCTTTTGAAAAATGCAAGGCATGCTAGAGCAGCCAGCCTGGGGCGGGGTGGGGTGAGGTTAGGATGGCGTCGGGTACCCGGCCCCATCTCTAGGGTTTCCCCTGAGCCCGGGCTGCCCTCAGCAGCTGCAAGGGAAATGAGGACAGATGGGATGGGAACGTGTCTGGGCTCCCAGACAAAGAGTTGAGGCTTTGCTCGGGGCAAGCTATGGGCATCATTTTGGGTACCGATGGCCTCCCATTGCTGACAGCACGTCAGGGCACGCACTGGTGCTGCCACTGCTCTCTGCGGACGTCCCTGCCTGCTTCACAGCCCACCCCTGCCTGGACTTCCCCAGGCTGGGCTGGCAGAGGATCTGCTGCCGGGCGAGTGCCGGCGGAGGCGGGCGAGGGGGAGAGAGTTCTCAGCGGCGTGCCCCAGCCTGCTTTAGCGATGAGATCACGCACGATCCCGGCTTTTGAAGAGGGATCTGAAGCCGTGTGCAGCCCTGGGTGGCTCTCGATGGGTATGAGTGAGGGCGAGAGGCTGTGGACCAGAGCACATAGAGGGGTTGGAACTCAATGATCTTTAAGGTCCTTTCCAACCCAAACCATTCTGTGATTCTAGGTACCGATCACTGGGGCTGTGCTTGTATGCACCCTGCTCCCCAAAAAAGCGCTGGACTCTTTTGGATAAATTTCCAGGTTCTTTTGCACGAGTCCAGGGGTCAAATCTGCACCCCACTTGACCCTGTGTGCTGCAGGCTTCCCTGGGAGCAGCTGAAGGAAACTCTTCCCACAGGGTATCTGCCCAAGCATCCCCCCAGCATCAGCAGCGTGCGCTCAAGCACGGGGCAAAGCAGGGAGGTTGCACGTGTCCGTACTGGGCTCCGGCCGGTGATTTACGCTCCTTGGCAATGGGGATGTGGTGTGGGGACGAGTGGTAACCGGAGCTGTGCTGCACCTGTGCTGGGCCTCCTGCTTTCGCTCTGATTTAATGTCCCAGTTGAGAGGTGATGTCATTTCAGAGGGAGCCAGGGAAAAGGAAGTGTTGGAGAAGATAAGGTGCTTTAACTCTACCCCTCCCAGCCTGTCTGAGTTTTGAAATTGGGAGCTGGGTTTACTGCCAGCCAGGAAAACATAGGAGAGGGGAGGGAGTGGTGAGGCAGTGGCCCA
>VZTO01009919.1:1844-49256 GCA_013400615.1 Syrrhaptes paradoxus
AGCACTGGAACAGGCTGCCCAGAGAGGTTGTGGAGTCTCCTTCTCTGGAGACATTCAAAGCCCGCCTGGATGCGTTCCTGTGTGATCTGATCTAGGTGTTCCTGCTCCGGCAGGGGGATTGGACTAGATGATCTTTCGAGGTCCCTTCCAATCCCTAACATTCTGTGATTCTGTGATTCTGTGAAATCCAATGTACCCTGCTTTTGCCGGGGTGGGACGGCGCTGCCAGCCCTCGTGATTTAGTAGGCACACCCCTGTTGCCTCGGTTCTACCTGGTGCCCTTAGTCAAGATGGCTTCCCTGACGCCGCCGCCTCGCCATGTTTGGTAGGGTCACGCCACTTCCCCTCCTTCAGAACGGCGTGTAGGGTGCCCTTAGCCAAGATGTCGGCGGAGCCTCGCCGGTGGAGGGCGGGGCGTGCTGGTACCGCCATCTTGGCTGCGGGCAGCCCGTAGAGCTGAGCTGGCCTTGCTGGGCGCGCGGGGCCTGCCGGGAGAGAGCGGCGGCGGCGGAGGCGGAGGCGGCGGCGGCCGTGAGGAGCGGCGCGAGCAGGTGGGCGCTGCGGGCGGTCCCCGGGGTTCCCGTCCCCCGTGGCCGTGCTTGGGGACTGCGGGTGATGGTGTCCCCTGTGGCGGGGCTGGGAGGTCAATGGTGTTTCCTGTAGCGGGGACTGTGGCGGTTAGTGGCGTCCCCTGTGGGGAGGGGGGGTGTCAGTGTCTCCTCTGTGAGGGGAGGGGGGGGAGGGTGTCAGTGTCTCCCCTGTGAGGGGTAGCGGGGGGGCGTCAGTGGCATCCTCTGTGGGGGGTGCTGGGGAGGGTCAGTGGTGTCCCCTACAGCAGTGCCTGCATGGGGGTCAGCAGTGTCCTACAGAGCGATGTCCCCTGTGCTCTGCCTGGGCCCCAGGGATCGGTGGTGTCCCCTGGGGCTGTGCTGAGAGTGCTGGGGTCCCACAGGTCCGGGCTGGGGTCAGCTGTGGCTGTGCTGGGGGTCAGCAGTGCCACCTGTAGCAGTGCATAGGGGCTTTACCCTATAGCAGTGGCATAGGGTAAAGAGGTGGCCCCTGTGGCTTTGCTAGGGATCTGTGGTGTCCCCTATAGCTGTGCCTGAGGTCTGTGGGGAGGGGTGGGTCAGCAGGATGCCCTGTTAGCAGGTTCTGGAGTGCTGCCACCACTCATCTGCTGAGGCTTTGGTAAGATCTGTCCTCTCCTGAACAAGGGCTTTGGGACCTTCCGGTCACTGGAACGGGCCATGGGGATTGCTGTGTGACAGCCTGGAGGGCCCTGCTCTGGTGTGGAAGCTGGCATGCTGGGTGGCCCTAAACTGGCCTTGCACAGTCCTCTCTGGGATAGGGGTGCCTCCCGTCCCGCTGTCCTGACCCCAAAGCAGGGCCACAGCATGTGCCAGCTCCAGTTGGGGTGGTCAGGGCTCAGCCCAGGGCAGGGGAGTGGTGCTGGGCTGCAGTTGGAGGAAGACAGAGTAAATTTGTACTGCGGTTGCACTGCATACCTGAGATGTCAGTTGTTTATCTTGCTCTTCTGCTGTGTGGGATCTTTTACAGAGGAGCTCAGCTCTGACTTTTACCCTGACACAGACTCACTTGTGGTGAGGATCTGTTGCTGAACCCTTTGGTTTGTCTGTCCAGAGCTGCGGGCAGAAATACAGGGCAATTCTCATGAGCCTGGTTTACGTCCTTAATAGCAAGGACAAAGAAAACAGTGAGGAGTTTGAAGGTCTGTAGGAAAATGTTACATCAAAGTTTGTCCTTCTCTGAGGGAGGTATGTTTCTGATTTCTCACGCTTGTGGCCCTCCTGAATCTCCTGCCTGCAGTGAGAACCAGGAGTAAGGTAACCCTGGAGCATCTGCAGCCAGAGGTGAATTTCTGTGTTTCTTTGGCTAGAGCAGGTTGTGGTGCTGCTGCTTGTGGCTCTGTGAGTTGCTGCCAGTGCTGTGTGGTGTTTATGGGCTGGATTTGACAAGTGAGTTTTTGGTAGGCTTGTCCTTCCCTTTCTTGGGTGTTTAAAATCACAAAAAAATTTTTTGACCTTTTTGTCATGTGTTCCTTTCTGTCTGTAAGCAGGGCAGACTGGCAACCACCTGACATTTGTGAGGAGTGTTTTGGTCTCAGACTTGGCCTCCTTTTTTTCCCCACAAGGTTTTAGCCAAAGACTTCAGCATGTGTTGCAGATCTGACCTGTGTTCTTTTACTGAGTCAGGCAGGATTGCCTTGAGGCCAGCCTGAGGCTGGATGGGTATTGGGATGTTTTAAATGTAGATCACAAGAAGACAACTTGCAGTCTGGCCTTGATGTCAGATTTCTTTGTTTCTTTCTTGGATTTGGTGGGGTTTTAATTGAACAGAAGGGATTAATGTAGTCACATGGTTCATTTGATAATGGGGTTAACTCATTATAGTGTATTGGCTTTGTCCTGCAGTGTCTTGTGCCTAGATGTAGTTGATCTGCTGACCTCCTTCACAGAACTGTTGTCCAAACAGGCGACTGCTTTCTGAAGGTGTGTTGCTTATGTCCTTTCAGAGCTTCTACAGTCCCATGGCGACATACCTGGAGTTTATCCAGCAAAATGAGGAGCGTGACGGAGTGCGTTTCAGCTGGAACGTGTGGCCTTCCAGCAGGCTGGAGGCCACAAGGATGGTTGTCCCCCTGGCCTGTCTTCTGACCCCACTGAAGGAGCGTCTTGACTTGCCACCTGTGCAGTATGAACCAGTGCTTTGTAGCAGGCCGGCTTGCAAAGCGGTGCTCAACCCCCTCTGGTATGAATTTCTTGTCTGGGATGTTAAGAGAGGCTGGATAGTACTTGTTTTTATCTGAACTTCACTACTTCCTTGTTCCCCTTTTTCTCTGCGCAGTGCCTGGCAGCCTCTTTCATTTAGAGGTGATGGGGCTTTTAAAATCCATGTCTGTCTAATGAGAGATGCTGAATGCCAGTCCATTACTAGAGCTACCAGAAACAGAGGAGAGAGGATATGGAAATGGCCAGTCCTCTTATCCCAGAGAATTTTGTGGTGAATGATGAAACTTAAACAAAGATGCCAATTGTAGCTATATTGTCCTCTGGGCTGTGACGTTCACTTGGTTTCCTGCTTCCTACAAGTCCTACTGCTTGTGAGTCTGTTCTAGTGTGAGCATAAAAGGCTTTCTTTGAAGTTTTGCTAAGATTTTAAGAGGAATAATTGCGGTCCCAAAATCATGTGATGATCATACATACGCAGAGCATAGCATTGGGCTGAGAAAAAGCAGGGATAGGCAGGGAGAGGAGGTAAGAAGAGATCAAGCCCATTAAATAAGAATATGGCCAGGCTTTAGTGCACCAGCAGTTACAGGATGTGGTAACAGGCTGAGGAAAGTGAACTCTTTGTGGCAGGGAACAGCCTATTTGTTCAGTGTTTGCACAGGATCTAGGTGAATGGCTCCTGCTGCTCTGTGGCTGGAGTACTTGTGTGCTACACAAGTCAGATGACTGAGATAAGCCAAAATGTAGTGAAGGAATGATTAAACCCAAGTCTTTGTCTGACAAAGGCTAAGCTCTGGAGAGCTGTCAGTGGTCTGTTGGGCTAACAAGCCTGGAAGTGGCAGGGCTGGATGAGCTAATGGACTTTCTGGCAATAGAGCGAGAGTCTGAATCCCTAAAACTCTTGTCTTTTAAGTTGGAGTAACTGATATTGTGTTTTTGTTTTAGTGCTGTTCAGCCAGCATACGTAATTGTGAAGCTGTGCTGTAAAATTCTTCCTTTAGTTATACTAATGCCTCATCTTTCTCTTGCAGCCAAGTTGACTATCGGGCCAAACTCTGGGCTTGTAACTTCTGTTTTCAGAGAAATCAGGTAAGTTGGACAAAGCATCAGCCCTTCCATCTTTTCAGTGAAGATTTCATTGATGTCCTTTCCTGGCAAAGGATGTCAAGCATTCTAGATTCCTTCCCTTAGCCTTTTTCTGTTTCTGAACCCAGGCCAGAGTACTTGTTAATGGGTCTGTTTCACCTGACATCTTGTCTATTTTCAGTTCAGTTTTGCCAGTGATTTTACTAACATGCAGGGCACAGGAATGAGATAAAAATGCTGTTTTGTCCCGTGTGTTTCCAGTGTGGTTTTTGCACTTGATGTTTCCTGTTCTTGTCAAGTATGAAATTAATTAGATTTGAGTAGACATTTGCCATCAGAAATGGTTGTGTGGCTGAATAGATTTCAGCTAATGCATAGTCTCTACCTTTTGTTTACACTGAATTGAGCAGCTATCCCTACTGCTGGCCAGTTGTCTGTGCTTAGGAAAACAGCAGTATGGGTCTCTTGTTATTAATTAATCAGGTTGGTGCAGTGGCAGTAAATAAAGAGTTGAATAACCACATCATGAGCAGGGCAGCCTCTGTACTGCAGAGGATGGCCCTGCATTTCTGTCTTGCAGTTTCCTTGTCCTAATTTTTTGTTCTCTTTTTCAGTTCCCTCCAGCATATGCAGGCATATCTGAAGTCAATCAACCAGCAGAGCTTATGCCTCAGTTTTCAACAATTGAATATATAGTGCAGGTAAATGAATCGTAGGCAAGTTTGAAGCCCCCATAATTGTCTTGGTTGTGACAGCTTGTGTATGTATTACATTTACTTAAGATAATGCAAATAAACAATATTTCTACAGGGCGCTTAAGATAGGGCTCATTTTATTCCTTGGCCAGAGCCATGATAAAGCATCACCTGGCATATGCATGTGCTTAGTAAATCCATCTCTTTCCCCATTAGCGAGATCCGCAGACACCATTGATCTTCCTTTATGTTGTCGACACGTGCTTGGAAGAGGAAGACTTGCAGGCGCTGAAGGAGTCCCTCCAGATGTCCCTGAGTCTGCTGCCTGCCAGTGCTCTGGTGGGGCTTATCACTTTTGGCAGAATGGTCCAGGTTCACGAGCTGAGCTGTGAAGGGATTTCCAAGAGCTATGTGTTTAGGGGCACAAAGGACCTGACAGCTAAGCAAATACAGGTGTGTTCTGACATTTCTTAGGCCAGTGACTTGCTCCTGTTAGCTCTGTTGATACCGCTGCTGGTTTTTCAAGCTCTGGGCTCTTGAGGAGGAAGGAGGGTTCAGTGCTCTTACCTGTTAGCCTCTTTCCCTCCCAATATCTTTCCTGTCCTTTTGCCTTTGTAAAGTCCTTGGAAGCTTGTTCGAGATAGAGTTTATCTTGCATAATGGACCCATTGATCCATTCCTAATAGGAAGTTCAAAGGTTAATAATTTCACAGATTTTAATGTATTTAATGCTACAGTATTGCAGGCCTCAAGGTATATTGCTTGACAGCAAATAATACATTTAGCCTCTTAACAGTACATCTCCTCTGTGTCATCTTTACCATTCTCTAGGATATGCTTGGGCTTTCAAGGCCAGCTGTCCCCATTCCACAGGGAAGACCTCTTCAAACTCTGGAGCAACTTGTTGTTTCAAGCAGGTGAGGTGCACCAGTGCAGCGGAAGAGCAGGGCAGATGTTTTATGCCCTGTTGGCATTTTGCTTCTAAACCTGGGTTTCACAAGAAGAGTCTTTGTAAGAAAATTTAAATGGCTTTGTCTTGTCACAGTTATTTCCCTAGCTCAAGCGATATGTATGGATGGGATTTACTAGAGCTGCAGGCTCTAGTAAATATGTTAGATTTCTGTAGGATCTTGATTTTGCAGTTGCAAGTGCATGATTGCCATTCAGGCTAGACTTCTACTTGAAAAACATCGAGGAGTTGTCTTTGACTAGCAAATGGGGGGCCATAACAATCCTATGTACCACCTCCTACCCACTGACCTAGCAAGTCCAAAAAATGATTGACAGGCAAGCAGTGACCAACAACAGTAAAGCTGTATTTGCCTCTGTTTAAGAAAGTTCTCTCTTTCTCAGCTCTTCTTTTCCTGTGGCAGCTCTTGTGTTGTTTGGCAGACCAAATCACCATTGAAGTTATTTCCTGTGCTTCATGTTACTTCATCTTCTTGTCAGTTCCTGATGTCTTGCTTTCAACATTTTTTTTTCTTTTTCACAGGCCTGTTATCTTGGAAAGTTTGGATATAAGCAGGGAATGTGCCATGTGACTTTTTGCTTTTGATAACTATCTCAATGCCATTTATGTGTGCCAGCAACAGAGGCACTTTCTTCTCTAAACTGAAAGGACTTATAAGCAGGAAAACATTTTATTTTAACTTTTGTAGGTTTCTGCAGCCAGTACATAAGATTGACATGAATTTAACAGATCTGCTTGGAGAACTGCAAAGGGACCCATGGCCAGTGACGCAGGGAAAGAGGCCTTTACGTTCCACTGGAGTAGCTCTTTCGATTGCTGTTGGCTTATTGGAGGTACTCTTAGTGCTGTTGTTTGAGATGAGCTGGTCAAAGTAAGCACCTGGCAGTCTGCAGGTGTCAGTCCAGCTTGGTCTGTGGCCCAGTACTTGGGCTGCAGAAGTGGAATTTGTCTCTGCTGACATTTGACATGAATTAGCACCAGCTAGTATAGAGTGGGCTGGGAGTTTACACCTGAATGGTAAAATCTGCAGGTGTTTCAAGGTCTCTGATTCTTGTGTGTATTGCCACGTGGAGGTGATACTATGCACTGGGTTTATCAGAGGATTATCCAAGATGTAAGTAAAAAGAACAGAAACTGCCTTCTTCCTGTTATGAAGACATGAAGCTTGATGTAGTTTGAGCCTAAACTTGGGAGTGCTGTGACTGTCAGGAAATGCATCGCTGTTTATCTGGCTGGCCTCTAGCAGCGACAGCTTCCTAATGACATTGCAGAAACACATGAAGATACTTCTCTAAAGAAAACATTGTTGCCATTTAATCAGTCTCTCCTTTTTTTTTTTTTTCCCCCTCACTCTCTCTGATATGTCTTTATTTTTATTTTAGGGCACATTTCCAAACACAGGGGCCAGAATAATGTTCTTTACAGGTGGGCCACCAACGCAAGGACCAGGCATGGTGGTAGGAGATGAGCTGAAAACACCCATCCGTTCTTGGCACGACATAGAGAAAGACAATGCAAGGTTTATGAAGAAGGCCACCAAAGTAGGTGCTAGTGCTGGCTGGTTGTGTTTATAAACAAAAGCTGAATATTGTGTCAGAACTCTAAATGTGGGGAAAGGACAGCACAAACCTACATCCACTGCTATGTTGACAGCTGCCCAATGTCCTTTCCCAGGGAACAAACATATTCCATTCTCTTGATGTGGGAACAGTATGTCCAGATATTTGCACGGTTATCCTTGAAGTGCCTGAGCCTTTTGTGTATGTTAAATTGTGAGAATGTTCAAGGGAAGGGTAAAAAATACTTCCTCCTAGTTACTTCTCCAGCATGGTCTTGTTCCTTCTCAGAAAAAGAAGTATTTCAGCGTTGTTTCTTAGTTGATGGTGGGTGGAGAGTTTGTTCATCAACATCATTGTAGCTCCTTCTGGGGAGGAAAAAACCCTGTCTTCCGAGAAGCAGTCACTTCCAGAAAGCCTCATTTGTCTTCCTGGCATATAAAATAAGAGTTAAAGTAGTTAAAATGTAAGGCATGAAATGTGCCTGTCAGCTTAGAGGAAGCAATATGACACCTGTTCCCTTAACTACCGCCTGGTAATATTTGGGTTTCCACTAAGTTATCACGGATAAAGATACCATGCAATTCATGTACTGTCTGTATTTGTGACATGCAACTCCAGCTCATCCAAATATAAACATCCTAGGAGGGAGAAGCATGTTTCAGCAGAGCAGGAATTGCAAACAGCTGTTTAGATACTACAGCATTGGTAATTGCTTCATTTTACCTTGTGCGTCATGTGTTGGCCTCAGCTGGAGAGCAGCAGAAAAATTGACCGCTGCAGCATCCTAAACGCTGTGTATGTTTTCCCCAGCACTATGAAACTCTGGCTAATCGCTCTGCAGCCAACGGGCATTGCATTGACATCTATGCCTGCGCCCTGGATCAGACTGGACTGCTAGAGATGAAGTGTTGTGCAAACCTCACTGGGTATGTTCTTAGCAGGAGAGCACAAAGTTGGCACCTGTATTTTTTTTTTTTTTTTTGGTTCAGAAAGCAGTTAAGTTTGTTGTCAGAGCAAAAGGGTGAGATTTTTATCGTTCTGTTCTAAACTGTGGTTTGAATTTGTCAGGAATTAGATGGCAAACCACCCCCTCATCCCAGTCCACATTTCTGAAGTCTCAAAACAGCAGGTGAATTAGCACTGCTGGTAGAAAACTTGATGTCCTGCTTTGAGAAAGGTATTCTAAAGCATGGTGCAACATGTCTTTTGCAAATGCCTTCTGCCTTCTTGGGAGATAGCAAAGTATCCTTTCTAGAATTTATGGGATAGAGATGCTGTGCTTTGTGGTGTGTGCATGACTGAAGTGCCATCAGAAGAGCAGAGTGTCAGCCATGGTGGGTAGAAGCTTTCCTTGGGTGGGCCAGATTTTCTCTGCTTAACAACTCACTTGCGCTTTCTCCAGAGATTCTTGTATTCCCTGGATCTAGTTTTAAGTGACATCTCTTTAAGTGACAGGGTGGGGAGGGTGAGCAAGTGGTGTTGTCGTGTTTGGCTGCCAGCCAGGGTCAAAACTGTGAGAGGAGTAAATACCCATGTTCCATATTGCTGAAAACCTTATGGACTCTGTGAGGAAGGCTGTGTCCTAAACCAGGCCTTTCAAGAACTCAGCGTGTTTTATCGGCCTTTTAAAATCTCCAGTGTCTGGGGAGTCAAGGGAGGGTTGGAGCAAAGGCAAGGTATTTGTAAATAATCACGTAAGACTCAGAATAGAGATTGTTTGACTCTTTGGTTGTGTTACTAAGCTCCATCTGATCAGGCCTGGGTTTACCAAGGCGCTTGGGTACGGACCCACGCGCCCATCCTCGTGCTTCAGTGGTGTAGCCATCCCGCCGGATGGGTGGTTGCAGCCCTGCTCAGGAAAAGCAGGCTGAGCAAAGCTCTTTCTTGGATTGAGATATTTCTAACTGGTGGAACATGAGCATTTTTAAGGCAGCTAGAGGGATGGTAAGAAATACAGTTGAGAAAGCAAGCTGTCAAAGATGGAGCATTAACTTGTCTGGCTTTGGAGGTGTCCCTGAATCTGCGTTCCTTGATGCGAATTCTACCTATGCAAAGGCATGCTTTAAAACAGTTTCTGCATGTGTTTGCATGCATGAGAGATGGAGGGATGTATCCTTTGTGCTTTACTTCTAGTTCCCAGTTGCTTCAGTTCCCTTGTATGTAATTGTTTCTTTCTCAGAGGACACATGGTGATGGGAGACTCCTTCAACACTTCTCTCTTCAAGCAGACCTTCCAGCGGGTATTTAACAAAGGGTTCAACGGGGAATTTCAGATGGCCTTTGGTGCAAGTTTGGATGTGAAGGTGAGCAATTAGTTTCACTGGATGACATTAACTGGGAAATACAAGTGTTGTTCATTCCAAAGTTGATTTAAGTGTCTGGGGTGCAGAAAATCCTAGATGTTTGAGGTCAGCCGTAGTGCCTTTTTAGGGAGAAGCACCATACTGGAGTGAGGTGGAGGGATTTTTGTTTAGAAGCTTATTAAGTTTGTATTTGTTTATTTGTTTTTGTAAAAGAAGCAGGTGAGCTCAGCCTCTCCTGACTCAGCAAGGAACATTTCATACCCTCTCATGGTCACTGTAAATATGTCTTCATTATTAAAATGTGACTATGTAGATTCTCTTGTGTTCACGAATTGGAGCAGTAGGTGATCTGAGAAAGTACTCAAGAGATTCTTTCCCCAATAGCCATGTGTACACATCATCTGATCAGAGCTGAGCAACTGATTTAGTCTGTGTGTATTCTATTTGACTGACTTGATTTAAAAAACAAACTGAAAACCAACAACTTTTTTTTACCTTGTTCTAGACCTCTAGGGAGCTGAAAATTGCAGGAGCTATTGGACCATGTATATCCCTGAATGCTAAAGGACCATGTGTTTCTGAAAATGTGAGTTTCTGACATGGAAAAATCTTTAATAAGGAAGTAAACAAACGGTGCAAAATTTCTGTCTAGACCTACGGCTCAGCTAGAATGTCAGAGTCTTCCATGAGAACAACAATTTTGAGACATCCCTAGGAAAAGGCAGTCTTTCCTAGACTAAATTCTTGCCCTGTAAGGCTTTCTTTTAGCTGTATGTCCTTCAGTAACTTCATTCACACTCAAAAAAGTAAGAAATCTAGAAGGCCTGCTGTAACTTGTACCTCTGGTCAGAATTTAACAAAGATTGCCTTATGTGCTGCTAGAGACAAAAATGCTGCTTCCTTTTCAATTCTGTGCAGGAGCTTGGGATTGGAGGAACATCTCAGTGGAAAATTTGTAGTCTGGATCCCAGCACAACTCTGGCCATTTACTTTGAAGTGGTAAATCAGGTCCGTCCTGCCTTCTCTTTCTTTTTGTTGTCTTTTTTTACACACCAAACTATTTGTTTGTAACAGGGCCAGGAAATGCAATGACATCCCCTGTGTTGCAGATGGATGGTTGCAAAGCAACCAAGTGTTTTTTTGCAAAAGAAATAGAGGTTTTCATATGCATAAACTGCCTAATGTTTTTGTTCTGTACAACACCTGCTTTCTTTCCTTGTCTTCTTCCTATCGTATTTATTTAACAAAGAAGAAATTGTTGTTTTGCCAGTAGGTGCTGTGGAGAATAAAAGTATGAATACCTTCAAGTTCTTGGAGAGTTGGTCTCCAAGACCTTTAACAACTTGATGGCTCAGAAGCAGCTTTTGTCTGGGGAAGTTTCTGAGCATGTGGCATCTAGAAGCTAGGAAGATTGCTATGGAAATGATAAGTCGCTGTCATCCTTCAAGGGACAAGCTGAGGAAGTGTTAAATGGGCCCAGCACCGTTTGACTCTGAGGGCTGCTGGAAAACACAACACTATCAGATGTGTCTCTCTTCTCTGGTCCATCTCTAGCTTGTACTTGTTCTCTGATTGCTCAAATGATGCCCTGGAGTTCTCTGTAGTGTACAGGGTTATGGAAAAGCCAGCCCGTTTCGAAGGCTTACCTTGTTTCATTTGCAGCACAACGCACCAATACCTCAGGGAGGCAGAGGGGCAGTGCAGTTCGTCACTCACTATCAACACTCCAGTACACAGAAACGCATTCGTGTCACCACTGTAGCCAGAAAGTGAGTATCTCCTGCCAGTTCTTTGGCAAAATGGCAGAAATGTAAGCTGCACTCTGTGCTGGAATTTTTCTAGCTTTCTGTTGCATACATTGGCCACAGAGTACTTCGCACAGAGAGGCTGGATTGGGTTTGGGTTTTGCTGAAGGGGAATGCACGTAGCACTAAGCCTTTACTACCCCTACAGTTGGGCAGATGCACAGAGTCAGCTCCAGCATATAGAAGCTGCGTTTGACCAGGAAGCAGCTGCTGTGTTGATGGCACGACTGGGAGTGTACAGAGCTGAATCTGAGGAGGGACCTGATGTTCTGCGTTGGCTGGACAGACAGCTGATCAAACTGGTAAGACCACTAGACTGCAGTTGGGTGCGTTCTTGATTTTAGTAAAACTGGTCTCTGGAAATTAAAACACCATTCTTTTTCCAGATTGACTGAACACGGTCACATAGTTGTAGTACGTGATAACTCAGAAGCTAATATGATCAGGATAGGTAAATATCCCATCATGCTGAAAAGCTTAAACCTGCAATTAAAGAAGTGATAGTGAAACACAGAATGATAAGGTGAGAAGGGATCTCTACTTCAATCCCACTGCTCAAAGTAGGGCCAGCTTGAAGTTAGAGCAGGTTGCTCCAGGTCTTGTTCAGTTGGTTTTTTAAAATCTCCAAAGATGGAGTTTCTCTTGCTTCTCTTGTTCCAATGTTTGATCACAGTCACTGTGATTTTTTTTTTCTTCTTTTTTTCTTTTCTCCCACCCCCATCAGAATTTCTATTTCCCCAGCTCCCTGTCAGGTAGCTGTAGACAGCAATATGACTCCCTGATTGCATTCTTCACCAGACTGAACAATCCCAGCTGCAGCCTCTCTTTCTGCATGAGGTGCTCCAGCCCTTGACAGGCTTGGTGGCCTCTGATAAACTCACTCCAGTATGTCCATGTCTGTCTTGCACTGGGGAGCCCAAAACTGGACACAGCATTCAGATGTGGGCTCGCTGGTGCCAAGTCCAGGGCAGTAATCACTTCCGCAACTTCATACCGTTTCTTTCTTTGAATTTCACAAGCCTGAACTGCTTAAATTGGCTCTGGCTTTGTCCAAACATCCATGTAGAGTTGATACTAACAGATGTAGGTCATCAGACACTGGAAAAACAGGGCCAGTATCAAATAACTGAAACACACACGAGCATGCTGCATGCTGCTATGATTGTGGAGTCATTTATAGTTAAATTGCTAAAACCATCGATGCTGCTTATTTTCATCGAAGCAGTTAATGAAACGCCAGTCTGCTGCTGCTCCAAAAGGAATTAGAGTTGCTGCAGAAGTATTTTATAGCGGACAAGGCAGCTTAGGTATAACATAGTATTCCTGATTTAATGGAAAAAAACTGAGTAGTACTAGAAGCACTGTTTCTTTCATTCTTACAGAATTTCAAATCTAGATTTAATATATGTGTAAAAATAGATAAATAGATTGAATTGTCATTCCAGTAAGATACCGAAACCACTGACTTAAAGAAAAATAGCCTGTAAATTTTATATTACTTGTTATTGTCACATTCATGCCTTGGTTGCTCTGTTGAAAAACAAACAAAACAGCACCCTTCCAAAAAAAAGTGTTAATTCAAAAAAAGGGGGCAAAAAGGAAAAAAAGAAAAGAGATTGAGAGATAACCAAAGTATCCATTTTGCTCCCAACAGTGTCAGAAATTTGGACAGTACAACAAAGATGATCCCAACTCGTTCAGATTGTCAGAATCATTTTCTTTATATCCTCAGGTAAGAAGTTCACTTCCCACAGCCTTGGGAAAAGTGTGCAAGGGTGAGTGACAGTGATCATAATTGGTACAAGATGTTTTACATATTCAGGAGGGGAAGAAGAGATACTTTTTTGATTGGGTGGGATGGTCCCATAGTTCAGTGCTGCAAAAGACTGATAAGGGAAGAATTCTGAGTCAGAGCTAATGAGGGGCAGACTTATTTTAAAGAATTCACTGTTCAGAAAGATTGGACTTGGGTGCAGAAATTTTGGCAGCTTGCTGACATTTCTCGCTCATCTTTCTGGTGCAGTTCATGTTCCATCTGCGACGCTCCCCGTTCCTGCAAGTCTTCAATAACAGTCCGGATGAATCTTCTTATTACCGTCACCACTTTGCTAGGCAAGATCTGACCCAGTCTCTCATTATGATCCAACCCATCCTTTATGCTTATTCTTTCCATGGACCTCCTGAGGTGAGTCCCTGTTCACCAGGAAGAGGTGCATCAAGCCAAAATAATGAGTACTTAGAGTAACACTATTTCGGCAAATAGGCCCCTATGTATTTTTTTTTTAATTAAGGTAATTATTAAAGGATGAGATGGGGAAACGTAAAATATGAATTGTGTTTACAGCTTTCATTTTTAAAAAAAGCAAAACCAAACCACCCAAAACCTCCCCAAAACCCGACCTCCTCACCCCTTCCCCTGCCAAGCCACAGCCCCTACCTCCCAACATCCGGTGAATATTGCAGCCGTCAGTATCACTTCTGCTTCTCTGCCAGATGCTGCCATCTCCACTGCACAAGTCAGCAAGCCTCAGCCCTTCCAGGTCATAAACTCCCGTCAGCTGCTTGTTTTCAGTTTTTTATGCCGCAGTGTTTTAACTGTGTGCAAGTATTCATGAAAAAACCATGAAGGTTAGTTCAGAGGGCTTAATGGCAACTGATTTTTCTTCTTTCTTTTCCCCAGCCTGTGCTTTTGGACAGCAGCAGTATTCTTCCTGACAGAATCCTACTGATGGATACTTTCTTCCAGATAGTTATCTACCTTGGTGAGGTACAGTGAAATAAGTTCTCTTTCTGTGTTTGCATGCACTCCCTCCCTCCTGCCGTGCAGAGAGATGCTGGCAAAGCCCACACTAGTACAATGACATCATATACGTGCTGCCAGTTGTAATACAATTACCATACAGTCCAAATTAAAAAAAAAAATCCTACCGGAGTCACTAACGATATGTTCTGCACTGAGGAATAGCTGTCATGTTAGCATGGGAATGAAGATGGTCCCTTACTGTGCCTGGAAAAGGACAGAGAAAGTTGAAACTAAGCAGGGCAGAGAGCTGCAGTTTTATTTTCAGATCCGTTACATACTTGGTTGCTGGGTTTTTACCCCTAAAGACTGCTGCTCTTAAATAAATCCGTTACAATTTTTTTCACATTTTGCTTTTAAATATAGGACATTTTTAACTGTTGCTCCTATATGTCTTCCGTCGTGACTGAAGTGTTTTGGTACTGGCCACTTCTGAGCATCTGGATTTATACCAATATCCAAAGCCTGGGCTTTCCAGTGCCTCTTTAGTATGCAGACCTGTAGATCTGTATTTCAGTCCTGTCAGGTTTTGTAAGAGACTGGTATGCTACTGTTACTACAGAATGGAAATGCCTTACGCCCTAAAGTAGTTATGGGGTAAGGAATGAAGAGGAAGATGGCTTGCCACTTTTTTCTCTGGAAATTGCACTGTTCTTTGGTGCCTTTTTCCCCCTCATCTCCTTTATAGGTTACTTGGGGAGTGGCCCTCATCCAATTTCTTCTACCTAAACATGGCATCAGATTGGAGTAGTTTAAATAAACCCATCTTGGTTTATGGTCAAGGATTTTTATTAGTGAAAACTTTTTGGGAGGCGTTTTAACTCTTCCTTTATTTTTGAACTAAGCTACTTCATTTAATGACTGGTGCTAGAATGCTTGAAGTTTGGCATGATACTTTGTGGCAGCTAATTTATTAGCTCCCGACTTCACCCCAAATAGGATTTGTTCCCTTTAGAAGTGAGCAGGGATACCCAGTTGATGCGGACAGGAGCTGAACGCTTGAGTCAACAATGACAGTAAGTCTTCCAGAGGTACCTTAAACAGTTTCTACCTACTGCTTCAGAGGAAGACACTCAGCAACTGGGTAAAATTTAGACAACAGAAGAGCTAAGTGTATGGTTTATGCATCTACAGAGCAATTGTTAGGTACATATTGTTAGGTGCATGTTGTTAGGTACCTTGAAAATACTGTAGGGCAATGGCTGCTTCATTTAAGACCAAGTCAGATTAAAAATGTCAGTTAGACATCTCTACCTTTTTTTCATCTCCTCCCTGTCCCGCCAATAGACCATTGCACAGTGGCAGAAAGCTGGTTACCAAGACATGCCTGAATATGAAAACTTCAAGCACCTACTGCAAGCCCCACTGGATGACGCCCAGGAAATCTTGCAGACTAGATTCCCCATGCCGCGTTACATCCACACTGAACATGGGGGCAGTCAGGTAAGGAGGTTTATCAAGGAACTCTTTCTGTTGTTGAATAGAGCAAATGCCTGTGATTTTCTACTTTACTGAAAGGATGGTTCTGTGAGTTAAATCTAGTGGTAATTTAGCTCTTTGAAGTATGGAGCTTGAGTGTTTTCTCATGAGTTCTTACTACAACATTGTCTTTTAATAAGTCAGTTACTTGCTGCGTATGTTTTTGTAATCTGAGGACAGAAGGAAAAAAAACCCCACCAAACCAAAAAAGCCAGCTTAATTATCTTTTTAATCCCCAAAGAGGTGGGAAAGAAATAAGTTGGCTATGTATCTAAACTTACCCAAGACAGGGAGTGCAGTTAGCTAGCTAGGACAGTAAGTTATGCTGAATGATTGACCATCTGTTCCTTTATTCTCGGATGCCAAATGAGGATATAAAATAATTCCTATTTTTGCTCTTCCTGAAATTGCAGTTGTGCTGTGCTTGGCTGTGTCTGGCTTGTTTGTAGCAGGGAAGAGGCAGGAACTGCTGCTCCAAAACAAAGATTGTGTTATTAATTTCTGATGTGACCATGTTACACTGGTTCTCCAGCTCCTCTTTTCTGAAGAGCGGATTAGGGCACTTGAGGGACAGTGCTGGCGACATGCTGACGATGCACGGAACCAGAGCTGCCCTGCCAGGCAAGCGCCACTTGCTGTAGCAGAGCACTCCGTGACTCTTGGAAACAAGTTGTTTGTGGAGCAGGGCTGTTTCTGGACTTGAAACCTGTTTAAGTTAAATTAGAACCATGCTTGCAAAACCCAAGGACCATCACTAGTCTAAGGTGGTAAGAAGTCTTGAGGGAGCTGACAGGTCTGTCATTTTACATAACTGCTTCTCTAATGTTTTGTCTTTATAGGCGCGGTTCCTCTTGTCTAAAGTGAACCCTTCTCAGACCCACAATAACCTCTACGCGTGGGGACAGGTAAGCAATAGAAGAGCTGCTTGTGTTTGGGAATGCAGTACATAGTTGTTACATAGTTGTCTACGCAGTAGCCATCCTGTTGCAACACACAGCCACAAACTGTGAGCATGTTGTATTTGTCCCTTATTTTTTGCCTAAGCTTTTTGTGACTGGATGTAAAAACCTTACAGTGCTTTGCAGTGCTAGGAAACAAGGTTATTTCTGTGTACCAAAGGATCTGATAATGGAATTAGCAGCTGAAACTGCAGTTAATTGTAGCATTTTACAAGATACAACTGATTTATTAGATTTGTCTCTAAAGCTTAGGCAGCTTAGATTTTTTTTATTCAACCTGCGTATTCAAGTCCATGGTTGTTGATAAGATACAGTTCTGGTGGGGAGCACTAGATGACAAGATGATCAGAATACAGCTTTTGAGCCTGGATGACTAAACTTGTCTTCCTGTTCTTGTACTGAATCCCCCCAAATTTTCAGCAAAATCCAGTTGATTTGGGGGCATTTTCTCAATGGATCCAAGGAATGGCTGTCCAAATAGACGTGCTTCCACAGCAGCTCAGTCCCTCAGCGGCTTCATGGCAGTAGATGAGTGGTGTCTGCAAGGAATGCTTTGCCCCTTTGATCTCCCTTCCTGTATGCCAGCTGCACCTGGGGCACAGGCAGAGCAGGAGAATTTTCTGTGGTGGCTGCTACTGAAGGAAGGAAGCAGCTAATTTGATGTAGCTGCTTTGTAGCTACATGTAGCTGCTGATGTAGCTAATTTGATGTTTCAGATGACCTGATGTAGAAATGTATCTTCACCCTTCTTTACAAATATGACTTAAAACTCTTTAGGTCACAGGGTATTTAGTATTCTGGAAAAAGTAACTATCATATGGATACATAATTTACCTGGGAATGCTAGGCTTTTATATCCTCTTTCTTTACCTTGATTGCGTAGAGCTTTGTACAGCAGCATTCCTGGTGCTTTAGAAAGAAGAGACTTTATTTTTTTCCAGTAGTTCAGATTGCACTAGTGTCTGTGTTGTTGCCAAAGAGTAGCATCTTTTCACTAGATCAGTCCTTTGGAAAAAAGGTGGTTGATTCAGCAGGCAGCGAGTTCAGAATGCTGACATCTGATCTGCTTTCTGTTAGTCCCCTGTGTTAACAACGCTATTTTAGGCTCATTGTTTCTTTATTTTTCTGCAGGAATCTGGAGCTCCAATCTTGACAGATGATGTTAGTCTCCAGGTATTCATGGACCACCTAAAAAAGCTAGCAGTTTCCAGTGCATCATGACTTTGATCCGAACAAGAGGCAAGAACAGAACGAGTTACAGAGTTAGTGTTGGTGACAGAAGTGGAGCAATTGATTTGTTTCCTTCTCTCTCTTTTAGACTAAGTTTTTTTAAGTATTAAATAAATATTCAGGGAGAGTTTTTTACTTGGCTCTTCTAGATATTAATTTATTTGTATTCCTTTTGTCTGTTCTGTTTACTCTGTTTTCTTCAGACCTTGTAATTAGACCTAAAGGAGGTTTTAGCCAATATAGATTTTACCAGCTTTACCTTTATTTTTAATGTATGTACCTAAAAGGTGTCTTTTAGTAACCAGGGACTATACTAATGAAAAAATAAAACTGTGTAAGAGCATTACTGTTTAGTGCTATCCCTAGTTCAGCTGTATGTCCTTTCCCTTTTTGAAAACATTACGCTGGGTTACATCCACGCTACTGAACATAACTTCAGGGAGCTCCTAAGACAAGCATTAGATGGTGGAGGGACCTGGCCGGCGCAGGGAGGGGGGGATACCTACAACTCGTGCTGGGAGAACCATGGCGGCATGCTGAAGCGCTGCCGCGGGGCTCGAACACCAGCCCCTCCCGTCTCTCCCTTTAGCGCAGCAGTGACAGGCTTGAAAACTGACCGGAACAGCAGCCGTGCAGCCGGTGCCACCTCGGCCGGGGGGGGCCCAGCGCCGGCCTGCACTGCCTCACACGCCCTCAGCTGCGGAGCTCCCGCCCCAAGGCGGTTCTCAGCCGCGGCTGTGCACCGGCTCACCCCTCTCCCTGCCGCCATCCTCACCCCGCACCCAAGCGAAGCCTTCCTGCTATGGCGACTGCGGACGCCCACCACCATGTTACCGCTGCTCCCGGCCCGCAGCCAGCGCGCATGCGGGCAGCGGCGTTTCCCCCCTCCCCCGGAATAGTCTGGCGGCCGATTGGCGGCGGGGCCTGTCCAATGAGCGCGGGCGTTGCTGACGGACGATGCGGGCGGCGGTGTGGAACGCGCGGGCGGCACTGCTGTACTCGCTGGGCGGCTGGACCATGCTGGGGGCCATGATCCACTACACCTCCACCAGCGGCGGCGCCGACAGCGGCGGCGGGCCCGGTACGGGCTAGCGCGGCCACGGACCTGGGGACGCCACCTGCGGGTCACCTCGGCGGGGAGTGGCGGCGGCGTGGGCCTGACGGGGCTGAGGGGGCCGGGCTTGGCTGAGGGAGCTTGGCGGGGGGCGGGGCCTGCCCGGGGGGCGGGGCCTGGGCGCTGACGGCGGTGGGGTCACCCAGGTGCCGGTTCCCGCTGCCGGGTGCTGCCTGTGCTGAGGTGCCCTGCCGGCAGCCTGCCTGCCGCCTGCCTGCCCTCCTCTCGGGGCTCTTGGCGCTGTGCCAGGGCTCTCCGTGGGACGGGTGAGCCGTCGGGGCCCGGCAGGATGCCTGAGGCGGGCTCCTGCTGGCTCAGCGTGCATCCAGAGCCTCCCAGCATCCCAAGGAGGTTCAGTCTGAAGGAAGATAAAACCCGTGTTGATGGGAAAAGGAACGGGGTCTTAGACCCTTTCCAGCTTGTTGCTTTTATTTGCACTCTAGGAATAGTTCAAAGCTGCACAAGGGGTGGTTCAGGCTGGACATTAGCAAGCATTTCTTTACCGAGAGGTTGGTCACACCCTGGAACAGGCATCCTAGAGAGGTGGTCGCGCCCCAAGCCTGTTAGTATTTTGTCCTGTACTGTTAATATGCTTTGACTTGTGGTCAGCCCTGAAGTGGTCAGGCAGTTGGACTAGATAATCGTTGCGGGTCCATTGCAACTGAGATGGTCTAGTCTAGTCTATAGGCTCTTTGTATTGCTCTTGCTCTTCCTCAGCAGCCTCCTGCTTGTGTAGCAGTGTGGAGCTAACTGTAATGTGGATAAGTTGGAAACCAGTTATTGTGGCTGCTACTGTGGTCTTGATACTAGTCTGGTACCATTCCAGCAACCTAACTTACCCTAGTAAATAACTTTTTCTGTCTACAGTCACCCCATCTTTGCTATCTCTTTGTCAGAATTTGAGAAGAAGCAAAAAGACAACCAAATGCCTGTGTGGATGCTGTTTTGCCATGATGAAGGGATAAAAACTTTTTATTGCTGTGCTCTTTTTTTTTTTTTCTCCTCCCTTATTCCCCCCTATTCCTTAGAAAATGAAAGTAATCCTCAGGCAAACGAAACGACCCGCAAGGAAGTATTCACTAGAGAAACGGCATTAGGATTTACAGTGACAACAACAGTAGTATACAAGGAAGTTCAACCTCCTATTACTCGACTGCTCAGGCGTGTGAAATCATTCTTCGATTCTAATGATGGCCCTGCTTCTGAAAATTGAGTAGTCCGGAAGCTCCCAACTTTGTGCTGGAGCTGGCATGTCCGAGAAAGTCATCCTGGCACCTAGCACCAGACTGTAGGTGGAAAACTTTCTCTTGCATTGCTGAAATGACATCTCCATCTCTGAACTAACTTTACAAAACTTGCAAAGCACCTTGTGTGCTTGGATCACTGCTGTTCTTTGCATGTGTATTCAAATTATTAAAACACGAACTGGGCTGTGAGACGTTAATGAATCTGCGTGCTGCTGCGTGTCCTGTGTCCGACAGTCTGACCAGGTGGCCGTTGCAGGTTTTTTTGGTGGAGTTTCTTTCCCAGCTGGTGTGCAGGACATATCTGCGTTACCCAGGATGTACCTGGAATGAATGGCTCCTCGACTGATCAGCTCTGGGGTGGATGCTGAGTAGGTCGTAAGGAATGTGGTTTAATCTTTGGGGAACAAGAGCTGTTAATTGTCCTTCAAACAAAAGCTGTCAGAATAAGAATTAGAAGTACAGAAATACTACTGTAAGGTGAAAACAAGTTTTCTGCTCCACGCCCTTGTTTCTATAGGGGTTTTCCTGATCCTTATATATGCTACCTCCCCTTGTAGGGTACTGCCCCCCAGATGCTGTGGCTGCAACTTACTTTCATTCTATAGGGTTTTCCCTAGTCCTTGGGGGCATCACGCCCTTTTCACAGGAAGCTGCTCCTGGATACTGTTTTCTGTAGGTGTTTTCCCAGCTTCTCACACTGCTGATGCTTGTTGCATCCCCCACAGCCACCACTTCTACTTCTAGAAGGCTGCCCTCAGCCCCTGCTTTCTACAGGGGCTTCCCCCAGCTTCTATAGACGCTGCCTCCCTTCAGAGGAACCTGATCCCACACCCTGCACAAGCAGGACTTCTCCCTGTTTGTGTAGGGGCTGCCACCTTGCCCTATAAAAAGCCGCTTCCAGTCCGCACACCCCAGATTCTACGCGGGCTTTTTTACCATCTGAGCCCCAGCCCATGTGCATACAGACCCACAGCCACCACCTCCTTTTCCAGAAGGCTACTCCCAGCCACTAGTTTCTGTGGGCACCCCCTTGCCGTACCCCTATAGCAATTCCTATAGAGGATACCACTCCGGTTACCTGCATTTACTCCTTTCTATAGGCAACCCACCCGTCCCTGACCCTATAGACACCAACTCCCTTCAGAGGAAGGGACCCTCTCCGCACGCAAAACATTGGTAGACACCTTGCCTACCTCTACGCACACCTGTAGAGCCTTCCTATAGGGGAAGCCCCTCCAGAACACCGCTTGTGCTGATTCTATACGCACCCCTGTGGCGGGGAGGCCGCGGCAGCACCTCCAGGCGGCCAGGGGGCGCTGTGAGCGCCGCGGGCCGGCAGGGAGAGGCCGCCTCTGCCTAGCGCGGCTGCCTTCCCCCCCACCTCTCCGCCTTCAGCGGCGCCGGGCCTTGCGCTGCGCGGCCCCGCCACCATGAAGGCCATCGTTCAGCGGGTGGCCCAGGCCAGTGTCACAGGTCAGTGTGTCGCCGCCGGGAGGGCTCAAATGGAGCCGCCGCCGCGGCCTCCACCGGCCCCTGCGCGGCTTCCCCTCAGCGCCGTCCCCTCTTCTGTGAGGGAGGTAGCGCTGTGCGTAGCAGGAGAGACTTCTGAGCTAAAGGGCTCGTACCCAGGCTGGAGGGAAGGGAAGAGCTTCCCCTGCCCTGGTTTCGCTGGGGGCCTGCTCTCGGTTTGTTTGACAGGATGTTTGGGGCTTTTCCTCCCGGTTGCATGAGCTCAGGTGCAGTTTGAACAGCCGGGTGCTTATCTCAGTTTTGAGAGCTGTTTGAAGTCTTACTCCAGTCATCTCAGAGTCAACCGTGTTCAGATAATTTCAGACATTTCTTAGGAAGGTCTGCGATGGTTTGTGTTTTGTTGTCAGTGACTTTAAAGAGCTGGTGTTCCCAACGAGGAGGGTAGAATTTTGCAGGTTGTTCAAAGTCTTGTTTCAAAAACTGTATCAAGTGAAAATCACCTTTTCATGACTCATGTAAAGCATGTAGGGAGTGGTGGAGTATAAAAAAGTTGAGTACACTTGCCAACCAAGTGGATAATTTTTACAAGGGTTGGAGACAGTTCTGCCACCTCTGTGGTTAGCACTACTGATCCGGTTGTAGTAAAAAAAAAATTTATACAGTGTTTTTTAGATGCTAGAGCTATCTTGAGCTAGTCCTTCACAAATAAGTTGTGATATTGGGAAGACTTTTGAAAGAGAGTTTCTACGTGATCTTTACTCTCTAACAAACTTAAGACAGAGAGAAGGGTTTAGAATGATGTTTTCTTTGGTGGTTGTACAGTTGCCAGCTGAAATCAGTACTTACCTGTGTAATAAGACAGTGCATTTACCCTTCCTTTTCTTTTTTCCCCCCTTCCCCAGTGGGCGGTGAACAAATAAGTTCAATAGGACGAGGCCTCTGTGTGCTGCTGGGCATTTCTTTGGAAGATACACAAAGAGAGCTGGAACACATGTAAGTCACATATTTCCTTTTGCCTTGTACTCTTTTATTTGTGCATTTCTGACGCTGAATCAGTGATACCTGTGCAGTAGCCAGAAAAATGAGGCACCCCTGTTGGGAAATTCATGTTTGCCTGTTAGTTCCTCTTCAAATTTTACCTTGAATTTCTTAGTTAGAGTTTTATCTTTATGTTCCATTGTGGAAAATGTGTCCATTCCCTCTCTATGTGTTTTTTATCAAGAACAGACTCAAAAAGGGAGAATCAAAGTATTGGGTTTTTCTGATCTCCCTTTTTAAAATGTCTGTCCTTTTTACTTTATGAATTTATCCCGAAGGACTCCATCCTTCAAGGATGGGACATACCAGAAATCTCAAACTTTTAGGTTGCACATGAGAAGTTTTGTTCTTCCAAAAGTCTGGATAGTTTCATCAGTTACTTTTCTGTAAAAGTGGATCTATTTTGGCAGCCTGTAGGGCTGGCTCTGGCTGTCTGTTCCCTGTCCACAAAATATTGTGGTTTAGCTGGCAAACACATGCAGGAGAGAGTTCTCCAGGGGCTGCTTCTGACTCCTTCGGACTTTTCATTGTTCTAGGGCTGACCTCAGTTCTTAGGAAGGCAAAGAAGAAACAGGTAATAAAGGTAACTGATGTCAAGAAGGCTCAAGCAGTGAAGAGAGAAGAAGGCGAGTGAGGGAGAAAATAATCTTTAACAGACGTGGAAGAGAAAGTAGAGAGTGGGGATGTGAACTAAAGGTCACCGAAGAGCTCACATAAACATGTGAAACTGTTTATTTATGAAAATTGCAGCAAAGCTAATGGTGTTTTTATTATGATGGGTTCGATTGGCTTGCAGTACTGTTTACAACCTCAGTGTTTAACAATTGCTTAGTCATTGTTTCTTATTTCTGCCTTGGTGAACATGAAAGATGCTTCTGAATATTGCAAGCGGGTGATCCATAGCGACTGTGCTCTCAGTGCCAGGTTGTTTGGATGACTGACGCAGGAAAGGCAGGAAGCCAGCATCTGCAAAAAAGGAATGAAAGAAATCAGCTTAACCAGGATCTTCATCTCCTGTTAAAGGAAACTTTAATAATCCTGTAAATGAAATGACAAATATCTTTATCATTAAAACACAGTAGTGATGATGATTTAAGCCTGTGTGCTGGGCTTTTAACAATCCACTTTATTCAGGAGTCAATTCCATTTGTCTTTGACATACACAAATGGGCAAGGATGGTTTTTGTGCCTGTGCCTCAGGGGGGCTGAACTTTAAAGGTCCCTTCCAACCCAAACTAATCTATATTCTGTGATTCTATTCTATTCTATGCCCATACCAAAGTGTAAGCTTTGTTTTATACCAGCTGCCTCTCCTGTGGTGGAGTCTGGCTGATGGCTGCAGTTGAACTGCTTTGCACTTGATACGCTCCCTTGTTTATAGATGCGGCAGATTTGTAGAAACTAAAAGAAGAAACCAAAGACAGGAGAGTGGCATGCATGCAATCTTGTTATCAATCAAAGTCCAGCCATAAACTGAGTTGCAAGTCTGCTTGCTGCTTTTCAGGATCCATTTGTGAAAGTCTTCTTGTCCTCTCTGAGTATTCAGACCAGTCAGTTCTGCCCCCCAGATCCAAAAATCAGCCTTAATACAAATACAAACAAGTCCCAAGTCACCACTTTGCTTCCAGCTGCAGTTCTGCACTGTTCCCTGCCTTCCTTCTCTCATCGTGGCCAGCAGATCGACGGTGGTGATTCTGCCCCTCTAATCCTCTCTGGTGAGACCCCAACTGCAGTACTGCATCCAGTTCTGGAGTCCTCAGTGCAAGAAGGACATGGACCTGTTGGAGCGGGTCCAGAGGAGAGCCACAAAAATGATCAGAGGGATCATGAGAAAAGGTCGAGAGAGTTGGAGTTGTTTAGCCTGCAGAGGAGAAGACTCCAGGGAGACCTTATTGCAGCCTTTCAATTATAAGCTTATAAGAGAGATACGGACAGACTTTTTTAGTCGGCCCTGTTGAGGGAGGACAATGGGTAATGTTTTTAAACTAAGAGACGGTATATTTAGACTAAATGTAAGGAAGACATATTTATGTAAGGAAAGATCATTCAGTGCCACCCCCTGCCATGGGCAGGGACACCTCCCACCAGCCCAAGTTGCTCAAAGCCTCGTCCAGCTTGGCCTTGAACCCCTCCAGGGATGGGGCATCCACAGCTTCTCTGGGCAACCTGGGCCACTGCCTCACCACCCACACAGGGAAAAATTTCTTCCTAATGTCTAGTCTAAATCTCCCTTCTTTCAGCTTATACCCGTTACCCCTCGTTCTATCACTACACTCCCTGATGAAGAGTGTTTCCTCATCTCTCCTTCCAGCCTTCAGGTACTGGAAGGCTGCTGTTAAGTCTCCTTGGAGCCTTCTCTTCTCCAGGCTGAACAACCCCAACTCTTTCAGCCTGAAAAAACGATGATGGTAATCAATGGTCTGACAATGTTATGTGTAAGGGCTTTCTTGGTTACAGCTCTGCTTAATGTGACAACATTCCTGTGGTTTAGGAAGGAAGGGACAAAGGGGTGTCTTGTTATGTGGAGGCAGAATGAATATTCATCCACCTTCTCTTTTATCTCATCCTGTGTGGTAGGTGTTAACTTGTACCTGTTGGTCCTACATGGGAAAATTTAGGAATTATCTTTTTTTCTTCTAGGGTTCGAAAGATCTTGAACTTGCGAGTATTTGAAGATGAAAGTGGGAAGCACTGGTCCAAAAGTGTGATGGATAAACAGTATGAAGTGTTGTGTGTGAGCCAATTTACTCTCCAGTGCATCCTGAAAGGAAACAAGCCTGACTACCACATGGCAATGCCCACAGAGCAGGCGGAGTGTTTTTATAACAACTTCCTAGAGCAGCTAAGAAAAGCCTACAAGCCAGAGCTTATTAAAGGTAAGGGCAAAAGGCTGGTAAGGTCCTTGGTGTGGATTGTGTTCTTCCCTGGTTGGATTGTTACTTTCTTTATTCTGCGATTTTCTGCCTGTGTTGACTTTGCAATGCAGTATTTTCACTAGAAGCCTTGCAGGGTGGATCACTCCAGTCTTCCTCTAGCCAAGCTGTTTCCTGGCCTCCTTCAGAATAGTTTGATGTGTAGATGTTCTTGTGGTGTTACTGGCTGTACAACATGAGCAATGCCTGACAACATCACCCAGAGGGGCTGCAGCCGGGAGAACATCCTCTGGGGTCAGACTCCCTCAGAGCCTGGATGTTTTGTGCTGTGTAGCGGGATGAACCCAGGAGGAGCATTTTTTCTGAAGCATGTGTGGTTGGTCAGTCTCAAAGGTGTCACCAGTGTGTGGTGGACAGCATAGCTCCATCTGTCAGTTGAGTTTTACGTTCTGTTAAATGGTAATGTTGACAGCAGGAGGTGTAATGTGCTACTTGAGAACAGCATTTGATTTAGACTATCTTTTCTCAACTCTATGTCATGTACGCAACAGGTTTCTCTTTACCAGAAAATGCCTGGCTTCCCTTTGCATTTATGCTCTATCCACCCTTAATCTCTTCTGTTTGCTTCTGTGTTTGCTTTCTGGCCGTTTTCATATTTAGACTTGAATTTTGCCCAGAAGAAAAGTATCTAGAACAGACTTTTTAAAATGGGGGCTATGAATAGATAATGGTCAGCCTTGCTTTCCTTACGAGGAAAAAAAGACAGAAAACGGGTAGCTGAGGAAAGATCTAGAGGCTAATCTCCATATGGACAGTAGATGAAGGTAATTATCCCAGTACTTTCTAAGGAGGCACAGTGAAATCATGGAATCATAGAATCATTAAGGTTGGAAAAGACCTCAAGGATCAAGGCCAACCGTCAACCTAACACCACCTAACCCACCAAACCATGTCCCTGATTCTTCTCTCTCTTTGTATTTTGGTGGTTTTGCACTGTTTGCTAGAGCAGTATGTAAGTGTCTGCAGACATTCACAAAATAAGCTTGAGCTCAAGCGGTGACTGAAGATTTCCTTCCCAGCCTCACCACAGGACGTGTGGCAGAGGTGGATGTCAAACCTTCCTCAGGACGTCCCTGGTGAAGCATGTTACCTCCAAAACTCGTTGCTTTTTTGTTACGTTGTTGTCACTAAACAGTGATTTAAAAACCCACAAAAGGTCGTATGGTCATTGGTATGATTCTTTAGAAATCTTACAGATCTGTGACATTGCTCCCATGAATTGGAGAGGCTGAGAGACAAAGTCTGGAGGAAGCAGGCATCTCATGGAGCAGATTATTCAGAACGACTATGCAGAAAGAAACTGCATCAGCAATAGTGTGGCCAGCAGGACTAGGGCAGGGATTGTGCCCCTGTACACGGTGCTGGTGAGGCCGCACCTTGAATCCTGGGGTCAGTGTTGGGCCCCTCACCACAAGAAGGACATTGAGGGGCTGGAGCAGGTCCAGGGAAGGGCAACGAAGCTCGGGAAGGGTCTGGAGCACAGGTCTTATGAACGCATAAAATGTCCATCTTGTGTCAGCTTTCCAGAAGCTTGATATATTCTTCCAACCAGCGTTTGCTGATGATAAGGAATGCATTTCTGATACCCCTTCCCTGCGTGTTTCAGTCCGTAGCGTAGAAAACTTCTGTTCTACGGAATTCAGATATGTGCTTTTTGAATCTTTATCTTTGTTGAGCTATGGGTAAGTTAGGACCTGTTCCTGTGCCTCTGAAACCATAGCAGAAATTCCTGGGAAGTAGTTAGGAGTAAGATTTGCTCTGGTAAGATTTGATCGAATTGGACCCTTATGTCCTGGTACACTAAAAGCAAGTGTGGACTTTCTTGTTTCACTTATTTGAGGCGTGAAAAAATTGATATATCTCTGTATGTCTGCATCTTTATTCTTGGGCTTTGGAAAAAGTTTTGTGTCTGAAATACTTTTGATCAGTTTATATTTTGACAGCAGCTTTTTCAACTGCTCTTTTCAGTGAACAACAGTTACACACCTGAAATGAATAGCCACTGCTGTCTGCCAACGCTTCCTGCAAAAAGAGCTTAACTTTTTTTTTTATTATTATTATTTTTTATTCAGAAAGCATAGATTTAGAAACCTAACAGTGATTTAGATTTAGCAACCCTGGGCTATTGTGTCAGATAACACATGCATTCGGAACTGCTGGCAGCACTGGAACCACCTGTTAATTTATGATTTTGCTTTCTTTTTAGACTGTGCCAGTTGTGCTGCATCCGAGTCTGTTAAACTCTTACGATAGAAGTTTCTGTTGTGCCAATTGCTTTGTCAATGTGTTTTTGTTTGTTTGCTTGTTCTATCTATTTTTATTTTTTGTGTGAGCAAAGTTTCTGAAGCTTGGTGGTTTCCTGGGTAGTAAGCTAAGTCCTGTGGTTGCATCAGCAGATTTTACAGTTTCCCTCAGCTGAGGCAGATAAGAACACAGAGCCTTTACACACTGGCAGGCCCTATATGAGGAGGACTGCTTGAGTGTAAGTATAACTTTGTGAAATTGTAATACCTGGGCTGGGATTTAGCATGGCACACAAACATGCTGAATTCTGCCCTGAAAAAGTTGTAAGGAAATTGGAACCTGACTTGTTGGGGGCTGTCTGATATGCTGCTGTGTTACAATGACATTCCTGATTTCAGAAGTGTATTCGTGTGAAGTAGGCAGGGTTGAGGGAGTAGACACTGTCTTTTTTTGCCGAAGTCTGACAAAGAATAGCCTAGGTTGCCATTCTACAGGAATGTAGAAATTACTGTAGCAACTTGGGACTGAGATGTACACCAGTGCTCCCTGTTCTGAGGTATTCAATGTCAAATGCTTCAGAATAGGCTTGGAGTCTTTTTTCTTTTGCTCATGTATAAGATTTCTTCAAAAGATCAACTAGTTAGCTGGGCTGGATCCCCAGGCTTAGCTGTTATGTTCTTTAAAGTTTTGTCTCCTGCCTGTGAGAACTGAGTCCTGCCCATGCTAAGCTGTAAGCACCTTGATTATCCATAGAGTTTCTTTGTTTTGTATTTAGCTGCGTATTTATCGTCTCTGAATGTCAGACCTCAGAGCTGAGTGCATGCAGATGGTTTTTTTCTTAGTAGCTTTCTGCAGTTCGTTAATTGGCTGACCTTTTATGTTTTGTTTTGTCATTTTTTTTCTTTATAGTAGCACATTTGAGAAAGATTTTGGTATGTGTTGTCCTTTCAAGAGCTCTCAGCTCTTTTTGTCTCTCCTTTACAGATGGCAAGTTTGGTGCCTACATGCAGGTACACATCCAGAACGACGGTCCTGTAACAATAGAGTTGGAGTCCCCAGCTGCCACTGTCGACCCTAAACAGGTAAGTGAGCCAGAGCATCTGCCTGGAAAGGGTAGATGTATTATCTGTGCCTCCTCTGCGAATTTATAGCATTCCTGTTATAAATTTCCTTAGGCATGAGGACCTTGTGCTTCCTGTGCAGCCTCTAAAAAGTTAAATAATTGCATTGTTTTCTTCAGTTCCCTGGTCTGTTGATAGCTGCCTGCTGTCCTGGTAAAGGTTGTGCATGTGTAATACAAAACAACTTTTTACAGTTTATTCTTCCTCATCATTAAAGCTGCCATTTAATAATGAGTCATTAACTATGTTTTTAATATGTCTGGACTCCCCCCACCCTTTTTTTTTTTTTTAGTGAAATATCTTATCATTTAGAGACATTTGTATGTGGGTGGCTGGATGGAACAATTAACTGTAGAGCTCCCTTTTTCTCAGAAACAAGAGAACAGCAAATCTAAGTCCTGAATTTTAGGTCTGGAGCGGAGAGGAGACTTAGCTCTGCCGAGGAACAGCACAGGCTATGCTGAAAAGGAAACACGGTGATGAGGTTTTCTCATTCTCTAAACACAACAGTGACCAACTTTTCCAGGCTGAAAGAGAAGGGGGAGGGAGTGTTATTCCCAGCTGTGTTCTAGCGAGGCCACACCAACCCTATTTGCTGAACACTTCACTTAACCTTCTTTAAATTGTTATTCCAATTTATAAAAAGGGATTGAGGGAAGACCCAGGAAACTACAGACCTGCTAGTCTAATCTCAGTACCTGGAAAAGTTATGGAGAAGATCATACTGAGTGCTATTGAAAGGCATTTAAAGGCCAATGCAGTCATCAGGTGCAGTCAATATTGGGTTCATGAAGGGAAGGTCCTGTCTAACTGATTTGATACCTTTCTGTGATAAGGTCAGTCGCATAGTGGAGGAAGGGAAGGCAGTGGATGTAGTTTTTCTGGATTGTTGTAAGACTTTTGACACTGTCCCTCACAATGTTCTTCTGGACAAGTTGTCCAACTGTGAGATGAGCAGGTATGCAGTGAGCTGGGTGAAGAACGGGCTGAAGGGCAGAGCTCAAAGGGTTGTAGTGAATGGGGCTAGATCTGGCTGGCAACCAGTCACCAGCAGTGTTCCTCAGGGCCCAGTTCTGGGGCCCGTTCTGTTCGATACACTCATCAGTGATCTGGATGCAGGAGTTGAATGAGCCATTAGTACATTTGCTGCTGATACTAAACTAGGAGGTGTGGTTGATTCTCTCGAGGGACAAGAGGCCTTGCGGAGGGATCTGGATAGATGGCAATCATCAGTAGCATGAATTTTAACAAGAACAAATGGCAGATTCTGCACCTGAGATGAACTAATGCTGGACTTGTATAAGTTGGGAGACGAGTGGCTGGAGAGCTGCCCTGCAGAGAGAGATCTGGGGGTGCTGGTTGAGAGCAGGCTCAATATGAGTCAGCAGTGTGCCCTGGCAGCCAGGACAGCAGACAGCAAACCGCATCCTGGGCTGCATGAAACACAGCATAACCAGCCGGTCAGCAGAGGTGATTGTCCTGCTGTATGTAGTGTTGGTGCAGCCTCACCTTGAGTACTGTTTGCGGTTCTGGGCCCCACAATTTCAGAAGGATGTGAAGGTCCTTGAGTGCATCCAGAGGAGGGCAACACAACTGGTAAAAGGGCTGTAAGGAAAGAGATGTTTCATTGAACTAGACTTGTATGTCTGAGGTTTTCTTCACTGTAATACCAAAAAGTTAACTGTTGCAACTTTTTTCAACTCACTGGCAGGTCTTTTGTGGTGGAGCGTGCTGCTGTAGCAGTGGAGTGTACTCCTATAATGCATCTTTTTTTAATTACTCAAGCACCTTATAAACACAGAAATGAAAAAATGGAGAGATGTGTAATTCTTTTGTTGCCTGTGTAGTAACTATGAGACTATTTTGAGTACAAAGAAATGCATTTTAATCTTTGCATTTGAACTTTGGTTCGTAGTCTGGTCATGGTGCATGCACATATCGGAGAGCATGTGTGTGTGTTTGTGTCCATAGGTACATACAAATCCTTCTCTATTTCAGTATTATTTGAGTTTTAGATAGATGAAACAGTTCATTTATGAACTTTACCTTTACTTTGTTATAATTAAAAGACAAATCCTGTTCATAGGAGACTTGGATAAATACAGCTTGTCAAATTATCCTCTCCCCTCGTCTAAATGAACTTCTTGTGTCATTTTTCTTTGAGCTGGATGAATAGAGCTGTCAGATCATGCCAGCCTGGGAGTTGTTCTAAATATTCCAGGGTTATTCCTCCTCCTGTTTTTTCTCCACCTATTAAAGGTGTTGCCCTGTGGGAAAGAGATGTAGTTGAGTAGTCATGAGTAGAGCTTTGGATCTGCTGCAGAGTCATGTGTGAAGATGGATCTGGATTTATCTCTGCATGTCTGCTGTTTTTTTGCCCTCCGCACTCCATTGTTCTCAAACTAATTAGTTACAGACCTGGGTGGCTTATAAGGTCCATCATGATAAATATACATGTCGCAACTTTGGAGACCATCTATTGCATACTGTTTAGGATATGAATGCTATTGTATCTGCAGAGAATATGGTCCCTTGTACATCAAACTATATGTATCAATAAAACTATATATACTTGATAAGTCTTAGTGAGCATGCTGTTTGCTCCGGAGACCATGTTGGAAAATGGTCAGTGTAAGCATGTTTGAAACGGTCATATGATATGCTATCATCTATTGAGCCAGTTCTGCCTCTAGATGTAAATTATATAAGAACAAATATACATTGTGCACGTGGATTCCGTATTGCGTAACACAAGGTTCCTGGCATGCATATCCTACTGTTTTTCATATTTTGAAAATCAAGGGTCGGCTTTATTGGGTTAGCTCACAGCCTTCTCAAAGATAAACATAATTTAAACTGTCTTTTTCTTCTTTCAAGTAGTAAGAAATGCTAGTTAAGAGAAGAGGGGATATCATGTCATTCAGTAATCATACTGTTTACAGAAACAATGAAGTTTCATGGGGTTATAAGTTATGGAAGTATGAGGTAACAGAAATTTTTTTGGGCATCATTATTGTCGAGAAAGGGTCACTGCTAGGAGCCTCAGTACTGCAGTAAAATAAAGGGGTACAGATCGCCACAGCTGTCTATAGGCTTGTTGCATCGCGTTTGACTGTGGTTTGGCTTGGTGTTGGTGGGATACTTTGCAACTACTGACTGCTAGGTTGAGGGCCAGGGAGGAATGAGGAATATGCACAACCTGCTCACATCGTTATTGAAACGTGTACAGATCTCTGTTTTGAAACCTAGGAACTGTGCTTTTGGGTGTTGAAACTCCATTTCTGATTTCAGCATGTGGATGACCTCAATACCATTTACAAAAATAAAACCCAACTACATAGACACCATGGGAATACCATTAATTAAGGTCGAGTACCTTTAATTTTAAGGGCTCACAAACTTTTGTTTCCCTTCCCGCAGATGCACTCTGTTTCTCAATTACCTTTGACGTTCCTGTGCTGTGTATAGAGGCTTGTTGGCAGAAGAGTAGTGTGCACGTTGTCAGACATGAGTTAAAATGTTGCGGGTATCATACCCAACATGTTCATTACTCTGTGCATGTGATGTGAAGACTAGATCATGCTAGACAAACAGAGCCATTGTACTCTGTTGTTTCACATAGTAAAAATAAACTATTTTTAGTTTTGAAATAGCCAGCTAAGAATGTTCTGTGTTAGGCTAGAAGTCCATGTGTGCAGCTGTTCAAGGAGGTCGTGTGTACGTGGGATAACGTACAAGGGAATGCTGTGCTGTCCTAAGGCACTGCAGTCTGAGCTCTTAGCTCTCACTGCTTTGGAGCTCAGATTTATGTCTTTGTATGCAGCATCCGTGAGTCCATCTAATTCATCATCGACACACGTAATGTAGCTTATTTTATTCTATGAAGATTTCACCTCAGAAGAGATCAAGCGTATGCTTTATCTTGGAGAAATTTTGGAAGCAGTAGAGAAAATCACTAGATTACAGAAATTATCCAAATGGATAAACTGCACAAAGTGGAGTGATTTAAGTAGCCACCAATATGTAGTGTCCCCAAAACTTACTGCAATGTGCTTCTCTGAAAAATGGGAAAGAGATGCAGAAGTGACAAATGTGTACGACCTAGTTTGACTTAGTTTAGCATTGCAAGCCTTTTTAGTGAGAGGTGGCAAGGCAGTCTTAACCGAGGGTTTTGTCCAAGCTGATTTGAAAAGGTTATTCTATATCCTAGGTGATGCTAAGGTTCATATTTCTTTCTCTGGATAAAAAATGAAATAAATTCATTCTTGTGTGCTGGATGGCTGAACTTGGGATACCTCTGTTGTCAGCAACTTTGAAACTACAAAACTGCCACTTAAGACTCAAAATAAAAGAGGAGTTTTTTGGAATCTGGCTCCCCCTTTTGGTTCTTATGTTTTATTCTTTTCCACATTTTCAGATCATGTTGGGCGGTGAAAGAACCCTGGAAAGCAGAGGGATAGTCCTTTGAATATGTGCACTTCTCTTTTATACTCAGAGTGATCATGTTAGTGTATGATGATAATTCACTGTCTTCTCCAAATTTCTGAAAATCTAAGCCTTGGGCTTTTTTTCTTTCCTGTTTTGTTGATATATTTATTGGTGTTGTGAATCTGAGTTGCAAGTTTTACACAAATGGTCACATCTATGATTTTTTAGAAATAGTCTTCTGAAATGATTTTATTCCATGAAGTCTTTACTCACTTTCCTTATTTTATGAATAGCTGACAAAACTTGAAAAACAGCAACAGAGAAAAGAGAAGACCAGAACCAAGGTGCCCTCTGAGTCAAGCAGAGAAAGAAATGCCCCCCGTAACAAGGATGACCCCAGCGCAAGCAGCGGAGCAGAAGGAGATGTGTCTTCGGAAAGAGAGCCTTAGCTCCTCCAAAGCAGGCCTCAGGTTTGGCTTTTCCACTCTGTAAAGCTGTGTCTTCCTGCTTGGCAGTCTCTAACCCTGGATGTGTTACTGAAGCAGCACATGCAGAAAGTTGTATTAGAAGTGCTGAAATGTGAAATTCTGATCATCTTGCGGGTGGGTAGCCTCTGCTTCCATTTGCAGCCAGCACACCGGAATGTAGAAATAGGTAAAAACCTCTTCCCAGCTGTGTGCTTGGCTGGACATGTGTATCTGTAAGTCTGGCCCAGCACGACTGTTCCTAGGTTGACTCAGGAAATCTCAAATTTTGATCTCTACAGCAGTCACTTGACTCAGAATCCAGCTTTGTATTCTTCAGAGAAGAGATTCATGGTTGTGTTTCTCTCTCTGTCTTTACCTAGCAGGCAGGTCGCTCTGGAACAGCCTCCACCATTTGTAATACCCAAATAACACATAGTCCCCAGGAATGGAAGTAGAAAACATCTCAGAAGTTGGAGCCAGGCCAGAACTGCAACTTCCTATCATGGTTCCTACTCCTCCCTCTTCAGTTTGTTCTTTCCCAGGATGACTTGATAACAGGCTGTTTCATGTACATTCACCATCTAATGAGAACGTTAGGCTAGGCGCTGAGAGCCAGACTTACTGCTTGAATTCAGGATGAGAACTGGGATTTTCTCTCCCTTCAGGCACTTGACCTGCAGGACATGCCTGGACATGAGTAAATGGAAATAGGCTGAATATAGACCTGGATCCTTTGTCATGGCTTAGGGCTTTTTTTTTTTTCCCTGGCCTCATGGAGAGCACCTTCAAGCCTGGTGTGAAATGGTTGTGTTCATTAGTTGGGTTGCAGTCAAAAGTGGATTGTCATATCACACAACAGCTGGAATCACGAGTTCTGCTCTCTTCAGCTTTATGCTCAGTGCACTGACCTGTTTTAACACTGGAGATGAACTGGCACATTGGGAAGGAGAAAATAAAGTGAGGGTGTACTGTTTCTCAGCACCTATCAGCTTTGCTGCTATGCTAAAGGAATAGGGGGTTTCCCGCACTGTTTCTGGGTTGTGTGTTGAAATAAGAACACTTTAGAGAGCAGGAGTTTGCAAGCCTTCTAGAGTGCTTTGGTCAGTCCCACATTTCCAATAATATTTGAAATTTTGAGGAGCTGAATATTTCTAACATGCATATGCTGATAACCTAACGTATATACTGATAACCTAGCATTAATTCTCATGCTGTGACAATAAGATAATTTTCTCTATGGAATTTGAAGGAATCCTGCTGTATTTCTACTCTACCTATAGTAATGTTCCTGTTTGTTTGCCTTCCAGTTTCTTGTACAAAAGCTACACTGGATTCATGAAGAGAGACCCAACGTTCACCTCAGCACCACTCTTCAATGACTTTGGAAAAGAATGGAAAATGGGAAAACAGAACGAAGACATTAGAAACCTATATCATTCTGTTGTTGAAACAACCAAAGCAATGCTATCATATTCAGTTGTTACTGTGTAGTGTCAGTAGTAAAAAGGACTCATAACATTTTTGTGTATGTGTTTTCACATGACTGCTGAATAAAGGGGGACTGTAGGCAGATTGTAGCAGAACATTCACTCTCAGTACATGAGCTCCATTTCAAAGATAAATCAGGGTTTTTCCTTAAACTTACACTTGAATTCTGGAAATTATCCAAACAGGCTTGTATTTTGAGTCTCACTCTATGGTGTCATGTGCTACCTGTTTCCATGGAAGCGTGTAGATCTGTGTATATTTTGGTATATTGCTCAGCTGCGATGTAACACACCGAGTTAGGCAGTCCAGTCTCTCTGCATGGATGAAGTTATTCAAAGGAAAGATCAGCTAGCTGCTAGTTGTTTATCATGTGGCACACATCTGTCTTGTTAACTTTTTTAAAAACAGAAAAGACTTTATTAAACAAATGATGCTAGCTGAGCGCCTGTTTGTGTCTGTGTTTTGCATTCCCTGAGATACGGTGATGTGTGTGACAATGTGAGTGACACAGAGCAAAACTTACAAGCCAAGGAACTGGTATCCCCTGTGCACTCATGGTTACTAACGTCATCTCTGCTTTGGAAGCCAGGCTGCTGTCCTGAAATCTTTGCTCTTTCCAGTACACCTCAGTCCTTCAGTTACTTTATGGTGGGCATCAAAATGCCGCAGCAGCTGCTCCAGGTGCTGCATCATGCGCCTGCTGATGTTTCTGTCAGGTTCATCAGACGCAGAACAGCATTTGGAAGCAAACAAGAGCTGAGAAGCACCAACGAAACTGCTCTCCTGTGGGTGTTAAAGCCAGGGAGGTTTCAGGGGAGATGAAATGTTGCAAATCATTACACCTTTGACTTCTTCCAGATGATGGTTCTTAATCCAAATGCATAACGTCTTTACAATGGTGCAGAGTGTGCAACCACTGTGGGGTTTTGCTTTTGCTTTTTAAACTTTTCCCTTGTAGCTTTTTTTGCTTGGAACTGCTTGTTTAGTAAAGTATCCGTCAAACCAAGGTAGGAGAGTTTCAGAACTGCGCCCTGATGTGGCCTTCTAAAGGACATGAAGCTTAAGTCAAGATTTGTCAAGCCACACACCTAGCATTTAAACAAAACCCGTGAGTGGTCAGGGTGGGTTGAAATGTTAGGCTTAGTCTTGCCTTTAGTAATGACATAATTTTTCACCTGGCCGTTCCATGCAGTTTAGCTTGCCTGAAGTCACAGCCTTGTCACAGGCAGTGCATTTTCACCTCCAGGTAGATGTGTTGTGCCTTGTCCTTTCAGAGTCTCCCTCATCTGGTGTCAGATGAGTGCTTAACTGGCTGCAAAGGGCAAATTCAGTCCAGAAGGTAGTGGGTGCCTACCTCTCAGGTGTTGATGGGGCTGTTAACCAACCAACCCTCAGCCAGATCTCACCTAACTTAAGTGTCCTGCTTGCTCCAGTGTATTTGAAATCTGGTCTTCTGCTTTGCAACCTGTTTTTCACAAGGTAAGGGCATAAAGAAAGTCCCACAGCCTCTTTGCATCCTAAAAGGTGAGCTGGTAGAATCTAAACTAACTAGTAAAGGTTGAAAAGGAAAAGTAATATAAATATGTCTTGTGGGAGGCAGGAGTACAGCAAGAAGAGTTGCAGGCCTGTGTGTGCTGTGATGTCATTGGCATCACTGAGACATGGTGGCATGGTTCTCGTGACTGGAGGGCAGGAATAGATGGGTATAAACTCTTTAGGAAGGACAGGCAGGGGAGAAGGGGAGGGGGTGTTGCCCTCTATGGCAACACAATCCTTCACAATTCTCTGACGGGTTTTGATGTCTAATTTGTGTACACTCCGTGTGTGTTATCATTAATCTCCTAATCTTCATTAAAGGAACGCTTGGTAATTAAAACCAAGTGCTTACACGGGCCAGGCTGCAGCAGGAAACAGTCTTGGGGTTGCATTGCCAAGATATTTTAAAAAAAGGAAAAAGTGTGTGGTCGGGTTTTCCAGGCTGTGGCATGTCTCTGTACTGGACGCCCAGCACTACGAGCCAAGGGTGCTTGCTGTGGGATCTGGTGTGCTGGGGCTCTGGAAGTGACACGGGCAGATGGTCGCAGCCCTCGTCACCACCCAGACGCTCACCTTTACACAAGAAATGTCACTTGGTGGATTTGCTGTTAGCAAAACCCTGAGGATGAATCAGGATATTACAGGAGGTGCTGTCAAGACACGTGGTAAGGAAAAAAAAATTAAATGTTCACATCAAAAAGTAAATTTGAGTTTGGTGTTTAAAACAAGGTTTGTGAATAATGTCAAGGTTGCTCATAGACCCTTATACTGCTGAAGTCTCAACAAGATTGCCGGATTGCAAGTGTGTGTTTTGTGGGCTGGAATGTTCTGTTGAGAATCGCAAAAAACATGCCCCAAATATCGTAATGAAACGTGTAGTGTTGCTGAAGGCACTCGGGTACCAAGGAATTATTTTAACAAAATATTCATTTTATTTTTCCATGCTAATTTGTTTCAAAGGGCTCTTTCTGCTTTAATAAATACTTTAATACTTGCAGTCAACATCATACCCACGATGTTTTAGAGTTGCTCCGCTTGACTGCTTTGACAAAAAATAGTCCTGCTTGATATATTGAAGATACTGTAACGCTGGTGTGGGGGGAATGTGGCTCAGCTGTGCCATAAGGAAAGGAGATTTGCTCTTTGGATGAGGGAGTACTTTACTGTCTGTACCTATTTAGTATTTTTCCCCCTGTGTTTAGGTTATCTGGGGGTTATTAACCAGTGCCAGCAGAGATGGCAAACTTTTTTTCCTATTAAGAACCAGGATTCATTTCATATGGGTGGTTGAAAAGCTTATGGCTCTGCGGAGCGGATTTATTAATCCTTTGGCACCGACACAGCTGTATGCAAAAGATCGATGTACCTGGGCGCCAATAGTTCGTATAGTAGGTGTGTTACTATATCAAGGATGGATGTGTGAAAGATTTCCGTGGCAGTTCTTCTAAAAGATGGGCTTGCAGTAACAGAAAGGCCCAGTGATTATTCAGAGAGGCTAAGGTGTGATGGAGCTGGGGAACAGGAATGTTTCTCGCTCCAGGACTCTTCTGCCTGTGTGCCACCCGGTGTCAGCAAAACCTAAGAAACCAAAAATCACTTGCGGCAGATGAAGGCGGTTTTCATTAACGTCTCCGTCCTTAAAGGAAAATAATGATTTTGGCGATAACTGAGATACTTGTTTTCTTTAGAGTGCGTGTATTTTCCTACAAGCAGGATGAGTATCATCCTCCAGATAGCTGCTCTGTTCAAAAACTCTAGAATATAATTTTTTTTTTTGCATGTTCACAATATGATCTGCATTACATTTGGACAAACCCTTCAACTTTGCAGAGAAGCTGCAGAGGGCTGAGCAGTAACGGGCTTGGTGGTGCCTGGTGCTACCCGTCACCATCAGTGACACTCCCGTCACGCCGGTGACAGTGTTTTCTCTGCCTTACGCTCTGGGTTGTCTTTGGTTTCAAGCTTTCATCAGGATAGCCAGCAGGGATTTTGGCACTGAGAATACTTATGGGATGTGTTTAAAGGCAGGACAGGGCTTGTCCTGGGATAAATTCAATGCCTACTGTAACCACTCCTTACGAGTGACAAATTACCTGCCTATGAAAACAGGAGTGTGCCTTTTGAATCAAAACTAGAACAGAATTATACTTAAATCTGTATGTACAGGCAAGTTCCCTTTTAGGGGAGGACGTTGCCTCTGGTGCAGGTAACCTCTGTACATTTTATATTCCCTCTGCTTGTGCAGATACATGGCAGCTTACATTAGGCTAGGAATACATCTGTCCTTCTGGCTCAAAAATCTGTTTGTTTGGGACACTATTTGTTGTACAAGGGATTTTTATTTGTACGTACGGAAGCTTGTGTTAGCTGAGTTATTTAAACAAAAAATTGTTATGTTTGTTTGTTTGTTTGACCTGGGTTAGAAGGATACAAGATAGGGACGTAAACGGCAAACACATTTGTTGTTAATCCTGAAATATATTCATATTTTTAAAGTTGTCATTCAGCTCTGGAGTCTTCAGCACAGGAAAGACCTGGACCTGTTGGAGGAAGTTCAGGTGGGAGGTGTGAAGATGATCCGAGGGCTGGAGCACCTCCCCTATGAGGACAGGCTGAGAGAATTGGGGGTATTCAGCCTGGAGAAGAGAAAGCTCCGGGGATAAGGTTAAATAATTCTTAAATATATTGAATAATAAGTTTAACACTAATTCTGACTGCTTTGCACAAGTGGTTGCTTCTCTTTGTTTGCAGTAGCCTCCACATACAAATGTTGTGTGTGGGGGCAATGAGTGTTTTTAAAATAAACTGCCTTAATTCTGAGAGTAAGCAATCAGGAACTGGTAAGTTTGTTTGGCTGGGATTGCTCTTGCTATGTCTCCTGAAGAAAGGGGAATGTCTTTATTCACTGACCATACCTTAATTTTCATCTCAGAACCTGAAAAATTTTGTCTTGTTTCTAAGGAATGTAGCAAGTAGTTTGTTTTACATGAAACACAATAGAAGGCAGGGGGTGGATGATGGTGTTTGATTTTTTTAGACCAGGCTACAAACATCCCGGTAACCCTCACTGCATGCTAGGACAAATTAGTTGTGGTGTTGAGAAGGGAGGGTAGAAGAAGAATTATGATTATTGCAGGAAAAAAATAGCGTTGAAACCATTGAGCTGTACGCAGGATTCTTTATCAATTACATCTTCTTCTCAGAAATGGTTATTTTTTCCCCGTGTTGTGTTTGAAGATGTTGAAACTGGGCATGCAGGCATGACGAAGTTTCTGTTCCAACACGGAGCAAATATGAATGGACACCATCCTTGGTGGGGATTAAATTCTTTGCACCAAGCTTCATTGAAGGCAATGTGGAAGTCTATCATTGCATTTCCATGGACTGCTCCATTCTGAATAATCATTTGTATACTCTTTGCGTCATCAGGTGATTTTTTTTTTTTGTTATTTTTCCCCGAGCCTATCCTGACAGCTGTAAGGCAGTCTAAATGCTAATGGAGTAGAGATGTGCTAAAAGAGCGTATTGAGACTTACATCAGCTGGTAGGAAGCAATAATTAAGCATTATAAATATTGCATGTACTTAAGAGTTCATTTATTATATTTGGGAAGTGAATCTGTTACAAATTTTTTTTTTTTTTGAGAGAGAGTTCTGTTTACTATCTCTTCATAAGTGAGATGTACGACCTATTTCCAGAACAGAAATATATTAGCTTAATGGTTCTAATAAACTAATTCAATTTCCATTTCTATTTATTGGGTAAATGAGCAAATATGAAAAATTAGATTAAATTTCTCTAATTTGTTCCACCGTTTTTCAGCTCATACTTAGAGTACTGAGTATGTTGCATTTTTCTGATTTTTGTTTTGCATGTGTCGGGGGAAAAAATAGGCTTGGTCATTTCCCTTGTGTTTTTTAAGAGCAAAAGTATTTATTTAGGGATACACTGAAAAAATGAAAATATTCCCGGAGAAAGGAGCAAGCAAGGAGGATGATTGTGAATTGTACCTTTGTTTGTTGCTTCTCAAGCTGGAGAATTTAAAAAAGATTCTATCACATGATAACGGTCATCATTTTTTTTCAAACTTGCACTGAATTGTCATCATGGACAGTTTTACAGTTTTAGTTCTACTTTTGGACATTGCAATGTCAAATGTCAATGTTTCCAACTAAATTTTAGTTGCAAGCAGGTATGTGAAACAATTTTTAGTTAGTTAAGTATTTTTGTTTTAGTGATTTATTTTTCACTTAAGTAATAGCAAGAAGTAGGAAATCGAACCTGTGAATAGATTAAAGACCAAATTTCTTAATATTATTAATATATTTATATAAGCATTAATTATAAATAACGCAGAATATTCAAGAATTCAATTTTTTTTTTTGCCGCACTGCATTGTTTAGGATGTTATGATTAACTTGAAAAGAGGGTTATCAATATCGTGTGTCTCCAGCAGACCATTGTGCTAATGGTTAGCCTACTAATGGTTCCCTTATTACTCTGGACAAACTGCTAAAGCCACCACCCGGCAATTAAGGGCCATTTGTTGTGTATTTTGTGCTGTTTTGTCAGGTGCAAACATCAACTGCCAAGCCAAGGAAAAGCCACCACCCTACGGGCTGTGTGGCATGGGATGCTCATGCCAAGGGGCAGATCCAGACCTCCCAGAGCCCTGCTGTATTTGTAGATTTGCCCCATCCCTATGAAATAAGGAGCTTTTGCAGCAGAAAACCAAGAGCGGAAAGCCATTCCCAGAGCAGCTGGGAACTCCGTGATTTGCACATGGCTGACAGCACTGAGGAATTGATATTTAAGACAGGCTAAAGATATTTAAAACTGCAAAATCGTCAGCAGATGCTTGATCTTAACCCTTAGCAAAAAGAGATCATTGGCCCAACTGTTGTTGAAGCTGTGTGCCAGCCTGATTGTTCTTCTCAGGATGACTGAGGAGGTCAGGCTGCAGGAGATCCTGAGAGGGCCGCTTTTTTTTTCTTCAACTTTTCAGGAAATAAATTTATTTTTTTTTTTGATGTGCAGAGTTCTTCTGCCCTCCTTCCTTAACTCTTGAGATGCCATAATTCCACCTCCAGTGCCGGGATGACGTGTGGGGTTGAGCTAAACCACCTTGCTGAAACCTTCTCTGGGAAGCTCAGCAATTTGAAGAGGACTCTTGTAGAACATAATTGCAGTGGAGTTCTTGTGCCTTCGAAAGGCTTTATCAGCCCATCTCTGTCTTCTGGGAACTTGGCTTGATGTTGCAATTGAATCAGATAGACGCTTAATTAGTTAGATTCTTCTCAGTAAGGATGAGTTATTGGAAAATACCGATTTCCTTCCTCTCCTTGTCAGGGTTGGAAATCAAAGCTACCTAAGTTTTAGCCATACTTTTATAACTAAAGTTTCCCCTATACGTTTCATACCTTCCTTGCTTCATTATTCTTGCAACAAGACCACTGTGCCGTGCAAGCAGAATATCAGTTCAACACAATAGCTCTAACAATGGCTTAAAATGATTGAATGACAAATTCTTTTTGATCACAGACCAAACAATTTTTTTTCATGGCGTGTGATGCATACACCCCTGCCATACAACAGAAAATAAAATAATGGTTGTTTTGTAATGCAATGCCTATTGTTGCAGAGGAAAATTAATAGAATATGAAGACCTTACTCCTGAATGTACGTACATTCAGCGAGTTGCCTTCATGTCCTTATCGCTGACTTTTCCTTTAATATTATAGATGCTCATTTGTAAATCTACAGGAGTTAATTCATGTCATGTTACTGTCTCTGAGCTCTTCTCCTCCTACCATACAAGTTCAATGCACAAAATATTATTCAAAGGATAAATATTATCACAGCTCAGACCAAAACGCAGGATCAAATCACAGCCACTTCTTGGAAGTTTGGAGCTTTGCATACTATCTAGAGCTGTAGCATCAGTGAGTTTACAGATTTTGATGGAGAATTGGGTCCATGTACCTAGCCTGCTTTATGCCGGAAAACAACAGAGAAACCCAGAACTTTAAAGTGGTAAAGAATACATTTGAAAAATAATTTCATTTGGTCTTTGGCTACTTGCTGTCTTTCATTTAATATTTTAGAATCATATAATTTTGCCAGAATTCAATTTAGTTCACCCTGTACAGACAGGTCTCAGCATTATGAAGTGGAGTAACGCTAAGTGGCTAGTGTGCCTCATGAAGGAAAACATCTTCATAAAGTCTTCAAAATCTTCTTTAAACTCAAATTCTGACATTTTTGATAGCAATGAGTTTGGTTCATCTCTCATCATCCACTTGATCCAAAAACAGCTCTTGGGGCTGGCTTACGTTTGTGAGTCCTGATTTCAGTGTCTCATCTTTTTTTTTCTTGTCTTCCACGTGACTGGCTCTGATTTCTCTTATTTAAGGAAGAAAAAATCAAATTATGTAACATTTTAATTATTACTCGACTCCAGAACATTTTTTCACTTGCAAAGCTTCTTAGTGAAAATACTAAAATTTAGAGTAAGTGCTTCTTGCAACCTGGCTCCTATAACCAGGTGAGGTCTGAATGCCTTAGATGTGGAGAAATCACCTGGTATGAGAAAATCCTGTTCCCGTTAAAAATGGTGGTCTTGAGGTGGTGCACTTCTTTTCCCTGAGAAAAGTCATTGAAATAATTAGTGGGGTTGGAAATAATCTTTGCTGAAGTTTCCAGTTGCTTTTGACGTTTCTTTAGTGGATGTGGATATTGAGTATGTATTGATCTCAAATATAAAATGAGACAAAGCACTTACAAATACATATTTTTGCAAAGTGATCACATTTCACACGGATATTCTTGAGAATTAGCTGATAGTAATTAATATTAATGCATTTTCCTACAGTTGGTTTAGGAAGTATTTTAAAAACGCCAACAAATGTCGGCCATCAGTCTAGGGATGGTACCTGAATTCAATCAATAACCTGTCAATTTTGCAGTTTTCCTAAAGGGAAAGAGACTCAAGTAATATTCTGCTTGAATTTATCCTACTTCACTAAAAAGGCTTATTTCAAGGCAGCAGATCAGCAAGGGGACAGCGTAGGGTTTTTTTACCACAAATCCTATAAATGATATCTAAGTTGTATGGTGAAGTGAAGGCTTAGGATTTATTGTTCACAAACGCCTAGAAAGTGTCTTTAAACATCCCCGTAAAAATGTGCTATCAATGAGACAGGTAGCTTCCAAATCACTTCAGAGAAGTGATGAGCCGTCAGATTATTAACTAAAAATGAGCACAAATTACTGGTGTTCACACAAATCCATCCATTATTGTATTATAATTAATGCAGAATAATGAATACAATGTTGAAATATGATTTGCTGCTAATTGCAATGAAGGCAAAGGAAAGCAGAAAAATGTTGGCAACATCCTTCTGTCTTTTATTGGGCGCAAAGGAAGGTGTTACTACGTGAGTTGAAACAGATTCTGGATTCAGTGGCCTTGCGGGTATGTACGTCCTTCTAGTCGTAGGCCTGGTTATACGATTGAGAGTAGAATGAAATAATCCTTAGAATCAGCCTCTTGACTGACAGCCCTTAAGTGCTTAGACACCATCACTTTCATTGCATCCTGTCAAATTATTCCAATTGGTTTTAAAAACTCAAAGGTGGAGGGGAGAAGAATGAATACGTTCAATGGAGTTTGAAATTTGAAGCTGATGCTGTCTAGAAATAACAGCAGTCGTGAGGGCTGGGTGGGTTCTTCTGTGGTTTGGGGGGATCTTTGGTCAAAGGAATCTGCCTTCTTGGTGGTCGTTAGCAGACCTGAAGTGGTGAGTGCTGTCGGTGATCATAGAATCACAGAATCATTAAGGCTGGAAAAGACCTCAAGGATCATCAAGTCCAACCCAACAGCACCCAACCCACTAACCCTTATCCCTAAGCACCACATCTACACATTTCTTGCACACCTCCAGGGCTGATGACTCCACCACCTCCCTGGGTAGCCTGTTCCAAATAGAATCATAGAAATATTAAGTTTGGAAAAGACAACCAAGTTGCACCAAGTTGATGCACCAAGTTGTTCCTTGTGTTTCTAGGTTTTTGATTTAATTAATAGACTTCATAGAGTCATAGAGGTGTCATTCATAGAGTCATTTATGGGTGAAGGCTAGATTCAGTAAAATGAATTTCTTCCCCCTTTTATAGGAAGAAAAAAGGTTTTATTACTATGTTGTATTGCATAAAAAAGTTTTATTACATAGTTTTATTACTATGCTGGAGAAAAGCATTCTTTCTCTATTCTTACGTTGAACACCTTGTATTAGCGCCCAGACTTTGTTGAGCAACAGGAATAATTTCGAATGTGTAGAAAGAGGTCTGAAGAGACAGGAGATGACAGTTAAGTGAAGCTGCGCCGAGGTTAGGATGGAAGGAAATGGGTACGGTTGGAGACTGTGTGAAATAAAACAACAAGACTGAAATACCAGTCTGATTTTTGTGTTTTTCCCACATAGGAATAACTGCATGGTAATGTTTAGCTCTTAAGCAGGCCCCATAGAATTAAACTTGTATTTAAAATTATGGAGTATTCGTAGTTTCTTCTGGTTTTTGTTATAGGTTAAAAGATGCCTAGACTTCCATATTTATGAGCTTTTACCAAAATAATTTAAGAGGTATAATGTCATTAAAATTATTACTTAACTATATGAGAAGAATAGGATTTTAAGATTTATGTTGTTTTAAATATGGATTTATCTTTCAAATACTGTTAAGATGTCAAAATATATTTCAGTAAAAACTTTTTTAGCTAAAAGTAACATTTGACATGTTTATGACATTATGCTCGTCATAGTTTTCATTGCATTTAGTGAAATTCTGCCATTCATTGGCATTCACACCTTTCTAAGCAGTCGTTAGAGGAGCACAATTGAAGCTTGGTGTATCTGTGGCTCTGTAGATCGTATTTATACGTATTTATACGTAAAAGACTCAGTGTAATTGAAAAAGTAAACATACTACACAATTGCAATTCCATGACAAACATACCTGTCTGCCCATTCATATCATATATAATGCTTTGTAATAGTCTCTTGATGTTGAAAAAGGAAATAGTTTTTAAAAACCACACCAAAAAGTGCATAAAATAACACTTGACAGGAATCTCTTGGAAAAAAAAAGCAAATTAGTAGAGATTTTCAGACTGACATTTTTGTGCACTTAGAGCATTAAAGGATTCACAAATTCTGAAATGTGAAATTCACAAAATCTGAAATGTAAATCACTCCGATTTCTGAATTTGTACAAATGCAATCTCAGGTGGAAGGAGAATTAGTTCTATATTAAAAATACCCCAACAACCCAAATAGACTTGATCTGGCTTTTTTTTTTTACCCAAATGTGGTGGAAACACTTTTGATGCCCCTTATAGGTGGAATATAAAAATGTTAGAGGAGAGTGCTGCCCACCACTGAGGTCTGTACATTTTGTAACTTGCTTTTAAAAAGTCACAGGGGAAGATCTGATTGTATTAGTAAGGGTTATGCTGTCAAGATTACTTTTGAATTGTCTTTGATGGTTTTCTGTCCTTAAGATGTAGGTTGGTAAAGATTCGAAAATAGCAAAGATTTCTGTGTATTGTTCTCATTATTATTTTTATGCCATTATGTAAAAAGTTACAATTTTAAGGGAGTTTTTTTTTATGGAGGGTTTACCCCACGAATGAGGATGAATGCCCTTACTTTCATTCTGGAGTTAATGAACTGGGAAGGACTTGGTCCAGCTGTGGTGCCCAGAAGCGGTACAACTACCAAAAATATCCCTCTATATGCACTGGTTTCCAGAATCTAAGTGAGAATCAGCTCTTTGTGCTAACGAACGGTAGCAACAGAAAAATCAAATATTCAATAGTGATTTCATGCCCAGAAATTGGACAGCAGAAATAGCAAGTTACCTTTTGTATAAAAAAAAAAATATTTGAATGCATTTTGCTTATCACGGCGTTTAACTTGTATTTGGCACGTTTCAAGGAGGTACCTTTGATACCCAAAGGGAGGTGGGAGCTAGGTGGAAGAGTTCAGGTGGGAAAAACCCAGTACAGGCAGGGAATGGAAATTATCACTGTGCCTTGCTAACATGGTTTGTTCAGCCTCTTGGAAGATTTAAGAGAAGATCATGAATATTATTTGATTACGTTTTCTAGACAATATCCCACTGACTTTGTTTATTTGTCTTAGAATTTGATTTGTGTTTATAACAAAGCGTCTATTCTGCTATCTTAGAACTTGATAGTGATTAAAATACAAACCACAGAAATTATCGTAATAGATATTTACAGCTTACTGTCAATTCTATAGTCAAAATGAGGTCAGCCAAAAAGAATTCAGTCGCTGTTTGTCTGTAAATGCCACCCCCCGGAAAAGCAGATTTCACATATAGAATTTGCCCCACAACTTATGCATTGCTGTTGAAAAATTGTGCTTAAATGCTTTTGGTACTGACTCATTTCTAACCAAAATCTTCTTTGAAAGGTGCTAAAATTGTGTTAATGTTATTAAAGAAGAGCTTCTTTGGAGTACCATACTTAATGCTAATTGCTAAGGTTTTCGGAGTGACAAAGGAGGTTTGCCTGGGGAAATCTAATCGGAGTTCTTTCTTTGTTTCCTTTGCTATTTGAAACTCTACATGTGAAAAGGGTGATTATTTACATTTCTTTTTTTTTTTT
>VZTO01009920.1:0-12444 GCA_013400615.1 Syrrhaptes paradoxus
AAAAAAAAAAAAAGGACAAACCACCAATCCAAAGCAGAACCCCAACCCAGTTGTTTTGAGCAGCAACTTGACCACATTAACTTTAATAGTAATCTTTAAGAACAATCAGCTTTCCTTGTAAATTGTCTTTTTGAATTCCTGCAATAGATCTCCATTCCTTTTCCCATTGCAATATATACTGCAATACCTGTTGTCCAGGCATTATTTAAAATCAATAGGCTTTAAGAATAAACCAGTTTTCCTAGCACAAACTGAATTTTTCTGTATTTATCTTCTCCCTAGATTTGCCTAAGATAATCCGCAATAGTCATGAATTTGAACACTTGTCTATAAAACAGATGCAACTAGTTTCAGATTTTAAATGTATTCAACTTAAATTTAATCTTGAGCACTGCAATTATATTTTGTTATTGGACTGAAAATGGCAATATTAAGCAAGGAGTATATTAAATAATTGCATTACTTCTCTAATGCTATCTTGCAGGAGTCAAATTTTGTTCATTAAGAGGTTTAAATGCCTATTTTGAGCATGCCTTTACATACTGTGATAATCCTTTACTAATATGTTTCATGCTGTTGATTAGCAATGCTTTTTACCAAGAGGAGGGGCTTATTTGTTCCGAAAATTAATTCTAAATGCTTTTATTCCTAAAACATTATTATCAACATTAAAGTATCAAAATCAGCTCAGCTAACTATATAGTTATCCATCTTAAAATATCAAAATATTTTTTCCTTTTCATGCTTTTTATTATTCAGAAAGTTACCAAGTAAAAGAGGAAACATCTGTCTACATCTGATACAAAATACATTTTTCTTTTCATGTTTTTTTCCTCCTCTTTTTTTTAACTCCCTGGATACCTATGAAGGCTTGCAGTGATTGCTGGGTAGGAGGTGGTTCTATTGTAAATCTCAAAATGCATTTTTTTAAATTAATGTTTCAGATGCGTGATGTCTAAAAAAATTATACAAGACAGTTTTTATTTAGAAGGATCTCTCAATAATTTTTATATATCTTGCCTAATTACCAATTCAGTTTTAGAATTACACACTAAAGCCTGTATAATTTTACATTTTTTAACCAGAATTTATTAGGAGATGGTTGTTCATATATGTACATTATTCCTTCACTTGCAGAGACATGCACTCCTGAAACCTCGTAAATTTCCTCCAGCACTGAAGTATGTGGATTACAGTGTGGAAGCGAGCATGCAAGAATTCTTCGAGGTTCCTGGGAAGTTCTCAATTCCAGTGTTGGCATCAACCAGAGTTAATTTGAAAGTTCCATCAGCTAAAGACCTTTCACCTCAGAAAGCAGGTCAGAATAGTCTTAAATATGATGAATTTGTTGTGGTTTTTTTCTCTGAGACAGTCTGTCTTTTTAAGGTTTTCCTAAATAGATTCAAATTCAGATTCTCCATTCTGCTATTGATCAAAGCCTCAGCACTGATCTGTGCTCAAATTGTGCCTGTTATACTACATAACCTTTCTTCTTTGCCTACTCCTTACTCAGACAGACGGTTCATTCTACTAATAGTATGCTATTTTCTCCCTGTCCTTCATCAGTGCAAACTTGTGCATTAGTATTCAGAGTGATCTTGTCAGTTTGGGTTAGTCTCTGTTGCCTCTCATTTTTCTAGTTTCATTCTGAAGTCTTGACTACTTTCTTTATTGCTTGTCTTTCATTTTGATCCCTCCTTTGATAGCTGATTATTTTTTCTCAATTTTTTATTTAAACCTATAAAGATCTCTGTGTTGCATTTCCTAAAAGAACTTGACTGGCTGAGGGAACTGGGGTTGTTTAATCTGGAGAAAAGGAGGCTGAGGGGGCACCTTATCCTTCTCTACAGCTACCTGAGAGGAGGTTGCAGCGATGTGGGTGTCGGTCTCTTTTCCCAAGTAACAAGTGATAGGACAAGAGGAAATGGCTTCAGGTTGCACCACAGGAGGTTTAGATTGGATATTAGGAAAAATTTCTTCACCAAAAGGGTTGTCAAGCACTGGGACAGGCTGCCCAGGGAAGTGGTGGAGTCACCATCCCTGGAGGTATTTAAAAGATGTGTAGATGTCCCTGGGGACATGGTTTAGTGGTTGACTTCGTAATGTCAGGTTAATGGTTGGACTCAATGGTCTTAAAGGTATTTTCCAACCTACATGATTCTATGATAAAATTTTTGGTTATATTCACCTGCTAAGGTATCTGTGCATGGTTATATCAAAGCTAAAGTAGTGTCCCACAGGTATCTGATAGCAACACAAATAATTTTTGGTTTTGTGACTTAAAATATAAGCAGTACTTTCCTTAGCAAATTTAGTAAAGGCTTGAATTATAGTCAGTCAGCCAATATGAAAAATCCTTGATTTGTTTAATCACTTCTTTTTGTGATCAATACAGTCCTTCTACACATGTCTGCAGTTCACTTCTCCAAGTGTCATTGGACTCGGTCATGTGCTTTCATGGTGTATGTTTTTCATATTTGATGTATCAGTTGTGTATTTTATTTCTTTTCCTGAATAAAAATAAGGAATTTCTTGATTACATCAGACAAGTCTTTTTGTTACAGAATCATTCAACTTAGATTACAGTATCTATGCTGTAAAACATTTCAGGGTGTCACTATGCACATTTTTAGGAAGATGACAATAGTTATTGCAGAGTTAGAAGCAAGGCTAGCCTGATGAGTAATTACAGGACTAGCAGTCAGTAGAAGTTCTAGAATAGATGTAACACAGGTTGGAGACTGAAACATTTCTTGAATGACAGCATACTGAATACTAGTTAAAATCCTTTCAGTGTCAAGTTAAAAAATAATTGCCAGTTTTTGTTGTAGTTGCTGTAGAGGTGAACTAAAACGAAAAGTAACAATGACTGTTGAGTGCTGTAGAGGATTCTTTGCATTGCACTGTAGAAGAAGGGAATAGCAGCTGGGAGAGAGAGCAAAATATGCACACATGAATCTGATAAGGACATCATAAGACCTCCATCATGATCTCAGAAAAAAGGTTATTAACTGGCCAGATGGCAGGGCACTTGCTTAGCAACTTCTCAAATTATTTTTGAAGTTGAAATGTGAATGAACATATCTGGAAATTTTAGAATATTAATTTCTAAAATGTAGTGAAGAAATTACAGTAAGGAAGTGGTTGTTTTTCTGTTGGTTCATGCTGCTTCTTTATCCATCAAAGAAAATTACAAAAGTGTCTCAAAGAGGGAAGTAAGCAATGAAAAGTCAGAAACCAAATCATACTGCAGTGAACACAATCTTTTTGACATGTTTTTTGTTTCTAGGACACTTAAATAGTTACATGAGGGAGCAGAAATGTCAAGATTATGTAGAGAACAAAATGGGGTTTTGGTAGTGAATTCAGAGAGGAAGTGAGATAAAGAACAGCTGAATAAGGAAGCCAAGATAACCAGCTGATAGCAGGAAAACGGACAACAATGTGTTCAGTACAAAAACAGTGATGACTGATTCAGTGTATTTGTTGTGCTAATGAGGAAACACTGAAATATTTACAGGCACTTAGAAAATCTAATATTGTGACAGAAGTCCCCAGATGGTGTTCCTGTGGAGGGAAGGAAAACATTGGTTTCATCTGAAAATGAAGAATCAGTATTTTAGCCACAGTGGTAGCTTTCCGTAGGGTGAGAGTAGCTGCTTCTCTGAAGAAATGACAGAATACTTAGATTTATGAAGAAAATAAAAAGTGAAAGCAAGCTAACTAAAATCAATCCTGAGATCAGAATTTATTCGACTGCAGAGCAGGAAAGGTGTCCAGCCAATATTTTTAAGAACTGTGCCAACAGGGAATTAGAAGGTAAAAATCAATGCCACTCAACGTATTTTCTTGTAAAACAGATCTTGTTAAATAACCTTTTTTTACATTTTTGGCAGTATTACATATCTAATAGATAAAAAGACTACAGTATGTTTTCCTTGCTTCCAACATGACATCTTGATCAAAACCCAAACCATATACTTGTATGGAACTAAAATCATACAATGGCCAGACTGGAAAACTGTAGCTAATTTTGTTGTTAATCCATTGCTGGAGAGTCATCAGAAAGTGAGCCCTTGGGATCCAGTGCTTGTTGGACAATGTTAACTACTTTTCATCAGTAATTTAGAAGATTATATAAAGTCTTTGAGTTAGCAATGTCCCAGATTTTGTGAAAAAATACTTGGAATTGGTACATAGTTATAAAATATGTACTTCAGCTCAATCAAACATTTAGTAGTATATGTGGAACAGAGCGTGCATGCTAAACCAGGCAAGAGGCTGATTTTGGAAATCACTTGTTAGTGAAAAGGATTTCATTGTGAGATCTTTCTTAATGCTGAAATGGCCAATGAGATCTACAGATAAATTAGAAGCATAGCAAGAAATAGAGAGATGGTCTTGTCTCAGTACACGATATTGGCAGAAAAGATAATACAGAAGTGAAGGGTCTGGTGTCTGTAAGAAGTTCATGGAAATTCTGAAAGAATTTGAAAAAGACAAGCCACAGAAATGTGCCAGTGCTAGAAAATAAAGCTTAGGACAAGAACAATCCTGTGATCACTTTGAATTCCATGTACCTCCCAAGCAGTTCATGCAGAGCCCCTACAGTGTGCCAGTTATGTGACCCAAGGAGGCTGTACTACATGTGGAAGGAGATATAAAAATTAAGGACCATAATTTTAATACACACAAAATTAGGAAAATAAAATTCAGGCATACGTAGGATCTTCTCTGTTGTAGGAAGGGAAATGTTCTATAGACAAATTTGAGCAGTTGCCTAAATAATTCAAGATCTACCAGTACCTAAAGGGGGCCTACAGGAGGGATGGGAAAACACTCTTTATCAGGGAGTATAGTGACAGGACAAGGGGTAATGGTTATAAGCTGAAAGAAGGTAGATTGGATATTAGGATGAATTTTTTCCCTGTGAGAGTAGTGAGGCACAGGAACAGGTTGCCCAGAGAAGTTGTGGCTGCCCCATCCCTGGAGGTGTTCAAGGCCAGGCTGGATGGTCTAGTGGGAGGTGTCCCTGCCCATGTCAGGGGAGTTGGAACTTGATGATCTTTAAGGTCCTTACCCACCCAAACTATTCTGTGATTCTGTGTAATCTAAATTGATGAGTTCTAAGATTTTGAAGAACTAGAAGACATGGACTTTCTTAATTCCAGATGGTGATCAAATTGTCTTTTGCAGTAAGTAAATGGCACAAGAGGCCAGGCAGTTGCAAGAAAACATGACCAACACCTGTGTGTTGTAATTTAGCTTTCCAAGAACTTGTGGTGATATTACATAGCAACAGTTTTGCTTTTGCAAATATCTCTGTTTTGACAACCATCTCACAACTAAATCCAAATCAGATATTCAGATCAGGATCAAGTAAATGTTTCCCATAGGCATTTGTCTAATGCAAATCTATGCAATAAAACTGTTTGCCTATTTCATGTGAAATATCTCCCCATCAAATAATAAATATCCTGTCTAGGGAAGGAAACCATACCAAACCCTGTATTTTTCTGCCTGATTTTTCAGTGTTGGAGAAGTTCTTGCAGTCTCATTCATTTCCATGGATGCAGACTCTGGTTCATTACATAGAAATAATGTAAGTGCTGTCCATTGCTTACTGTTACTACTGTTGTCTGGGAAATTGTTAGTCCAGTTGATATGCCATGGATTATTTTCATTAAATCTTTGAATTAATTGCTAGATCAGTTTTGGCTGAACATCTTATGAGACTGAGAAAGAAGAAAACATGCTAAGCTGTGAAATTTTTAAGCCCAGTTTACTTTCTGGGATTTAAAATTGGCATGGAAAAAACCAAACAACCTTCACTTCAGAAACCTTGTCTTATTGCATAATCATGTTAAATAAAAATGACCAATTTACTTGCTTTTCATTGATTGTAATTGATCATAATATTTCAATTATTCATCTGACCTATTCTTCAATGTATTTAATGCATAAGAAACAAATATTTTAACAAAACTAATTCCAAACTAGGTATAAATATGGAATGGGTTGGGTAGGAAGACTCTCTTTATTTTTCTTTTAAATTTTTCTGGAGAAGGCATTTCTATAAATGAAAGACAACCCTAATTATTAGTAATTATATTTTCCATTTAGTGCAAGAAGGTAAAACTCATGCAGAAATATTTTGGAGCTTCCAATACATTGTATTATCTTTCTTCAAAGAGATGTTGTAAACATCTACTTTATCTTTAAATGCAAATATTTAAAATGTGTGCTTAAAATTTTAAGTAAATATTTTGTTTCAACATCCTAAACTATGTATTGTAGACAGGAAAAACTGGGAACTGTGGTAATGAACTGAAGAATGGCAACGACAGTTTCATTCCTTGCATAGCTGAAAAACTCAGGTCACTTTTGTGGAAGATAGCCAATGGAGATAATAACTTAGTGACAAAATGAAAAAAAAAAGTAATAATTCAAAAATTACCAGGCCATTAATCTTGTCTTTAAAAGAGAACAAACTAATTTATTTTGGAGAGGGTTAAACCTGAGGTGCAATTTATAATATTTTTGATAGCCCTGTAATGATGAAAGATTATTATTGTCATTCTGTATGATTTGTCTCTTCAACTTGAGTTATTTTTTTGTGAAAAAGCTGAAGAAGTGATGACAGAAGGTAACAAGAAAGCTTCAATTTGCCATATATTTGTGGAGAGGTGAGAACTGAATACATGAGGAGCACCACTTTGTGAAAGAGAATGAGCAGCATCACAAATGAAGATTGATTGCACTTTCAAAATTCAGTAGTTGTCATTGAAGATATCAGAATAGTTTGAGTACAGTTGTCACAAATATCATCAAAAAATAAGCCAAATTAAGGAAGAAGGGAAATTCCACAAAAATTTGTCAGGTGTTCCCCCTCAGGGAGAAGCAATTTGTTTGGAGCTTTATCTGTAAGGTTCTGTTGTGTCATTACATTTCCTCTGACCTTCTTCATTATCTTTTCCAACTTTTGGCATTGGTTTCTGACTGAAACCACTGAAAATAAACAGTCTTCGTTACATATAAAACCACAGTGAAGTTTTTACAGCTGCAGTCTTCATTTAGTTTTTCATGTGTGCTGGAGTGCTGGATGGGAGAACTCTCTTTACAGCCAGTCACTGGAGTTCCTCATGTGCCTTCACTTCCTCTTTGGAAAATGTCCTACAAAGGCTAGTGAAGGGCTTAAAATAATGTGAAAGAACCTGATCCTTTCTGTAAGCAAGAGCAAAGGAGGAAATCTTCACTGCAGAATTGTTATGCCTGGCTATGTCCAAAGATAGACAGCAATTGCATTTCTTCTGCCTTATTCTAGAGATTGTTGTGGGGAATTTTTCCTATGTGCTGTATATTGGGCAAATGGGAGTTTTCATGGAACTGTTCTAACTTGGACACCCCTGACATTTTCAGAAAGTCAGAATTTCCATCCAAAATTTGGCATAGGCAAAGTCTAATGAATAGCTCTCATGTGAACTGTTAAACTTCACAGAATTCCAGTCATTGTTGGGGCTGCTATTAGCCAAATATACTGCATTGTCTCTGATATCTCTCATGGTAACAGTTGCCAAAAGTATAGTAAACACTATAATTTTTTTATATTTATGGACATTCATACACGTTAAACTTTTCTACTTGATTTAATAGATCTTTTAAAATGCTTCCCTTTGTGTAGTGCTAAAAACAACAGAAAATATTGTTTAGGTGCTTAAATATACTGGTTTTTAGGAAAAAAAAATTGTCTGTGCCTATATGATGACAGTCCTAAAATTGTGTTGTTTGATTTAAATTGTTGCATGAACTTCTCAGGAGACTCTCCTATGGTTTCTTGGAACTCTCTCTAAATTCTGCTTGTGATTTCAATGTTTCTGAAAAGCTTTACAACATTGTAATTTTTTGGTTTTGTATTTAGATAGAAGTGATGCAGTTGAGCTTCCTATAAAATTCACTCCTCGCTGTGCTGGTTGCTACCACTGTCAGATTCTTCTGAAGTCCTCCTGTGATGTTCGTGTCTATGAGATTGAATGTGTAGTGAATACAGACCATGCTGAAGCAGAGCTTGAATTTCTAACTCCAGCTTACCAGGCAGTGATTCAGGATATTCCAATTGTAAGTTTGCTTTACTACTAGAAACTAAACTAAGATTCAGAATTTTTGAAAACTGGACTCTGGATCAATACAGTTGAAATTTACAGTTGTAAAATGCACAAATGCATGGAAATGCTGACTTGAGTAAAGCTTGTTGGGAAAAATAGTTTCTGGCATTTCTTAAGGTAAATTATTAGTTTAATGGACTTATTTCTAAAGTTTCACTTCTGTCCTGACAGTTATTAATCTGTTATACAATAATGTTATCACACTGAAAGTGAAAAAATAAGTTGTTCAATCTAGGGAATAAAAATGTATTGTTTCTGAAAAAAATTAGAGATGTTGAGGAGTCAAGTAGATTACATACAATTTTAAAAATATGGCAAGTATAGTATATAATATATAGCTTTCTCATATCTATTTTGTATATGAAACCCTTGACACATGGGAAGTAAGACTAGGGAGTGAAGATGGAGTATAGGTTGGAATATAGCTTCCCTCAGAAAATTTAGAGAACTTTTCTGATTTAAAAGAAAACAAATATGAAAAAAAATGATAGGGAAGGAGCTTAAGCTGTGAGAGAGTAAAAATTCCTTAAGAGATAAAAATGGTAAAATATTTCCTGAGGTTTTAACTATGGTTTGGTCTGTGTACTTGATGTAACCTTTTGATATTAGACCCAATGAAGAATATTAGTGATTTAACTTGTAGAAAAATTATTCTGAGATTTCGTAGACAAAATAGTGGGGGCAGATTCAAACAAGAAGACTTGATATCTGGGGAAAGACCATACTGTTGATGCTCTGTGAAATACTGAAATTGGACAAGGAATTAGGCCATTAGGAAAGAAAAAAAAGTAAAGAAGATGAAAGGAAATTATGTTACAGTGCTATCTTTTCTTACACATAAATTTTAAGATATTCATATATTATTTATTAAACATTGATTCGTTGAATGTTACATTAGCTGAAAAAACAGCTGTTGTATAACACAGAAAGGCAAGGGGGTTTTCCTACCTACTTTAAACATAGAGCTTCTTTTGATTTTTATTTTTTTATTCCACTTCTGAGTGTACCTAAGTATATGCTTTTAAAATTCATGCAGGAGTCATGCCTTTATACTTTTAAGTCCTGCTTGTTTTTTTTTAACAAAGAAGTAAAAACTACCCCAGTTGGAGCATATACTCTGTGTATATGTGAGAGAGGGAATGTGTATCTCTGTTAGTCTTTCTTTCTGTGGAATTCATACACATGGTCACAAAGTCTGCTCTAAATGTTTTGCCCTAAATTTGCAAAATCAAACATTGACGAATAAACAAATATAAAAATGTGAAGTTGTTCCTGTCCTTTTACAAGTGAAGCTTAATTTTGTGATTGCACATTCTTTTTTTCACAAAGTTTCTTTCATGTTCAGTATAAGAAATGTGTGTTACTCTGGTAAGGAATTAGATACTTTACATATTTATATACATTCATTCTAGCTGGAGCCTCTGCATCTATTGGAAATTTTTTCTATATTTTTTGTTGCTAGTTAGCACTGTTATATTTGTCATTCAAATTGCTGAACTTTGAAATACTATATGGAGCAAGATGGATATTCATAGAGAGTGAAATTGTGGTATGGGGTTGTTGATTTGATAAATTTAATTTCATGAACCTAATATGAACTGTTGTAACACCCGTGTAGTAGGCAGAACATTTTATGAATGGAGCAAATAAAATGGTCAAGTGTAAAATGGTCATGATTTGCTTAAAACCCCACAGTGAATTGGTGACAGAACCAGAATATAAACCCACCTGAATCTGAAATCTGTGATTTTTTTTTTTTTTTTTAATGTGGGAGTTAAGGCTGAACGCCTCAAGTTCCTGTAATTCTCACAAACATGAGATGAATGTAATTTTTCCATCATTCACCTTCAGCCTCTTCAGTGAAGAAGTATAGGTTCTATACATGCAGCCTTATTATGTGCCTTGGATTTAATCACCTACCATCGTGTTAAAAGATTCTAACCCCATTAGCATTAATTGTGTTTGTCATTCACTTAACAGGCTTCAGATAAGATTTCGCAATAAGCAGAGATCCTGTAAGAAAGATATGATTAAATAATTAAAAATGTTTGTTAATGCACAAGTTCAATGGAGCAGAATTTAACAAATATTGTATTTTCATTTTCTAATGTTTGTGGTTGACCTTAATATCTTTCTCTAGAAGATATTTTTAGAGAAATTCATGCTGTATTAGAAGGATTTGTTACAGAGGAATTTCAAAGTGACCACATATGTCAACGACATTTCTTCAACTGACAATGTTTTTTGTTCGAGATCAAGAAGAAATACTTACTGGTGTAGTAGTCACTAGTGTGGAAAAAGAAAGCATCTGATACCTATGGCACTAGAAATCGTTGAAAACAAAAGCAACTTAAGCCCTCAAATTTTGACTGTCCTCCTCTTTTCCTTACCAAAGAACAATCACGGTGATGTTTTTCCTCTATCCCACCTTTTAAAACAGTAGATTACCAAAGGGTGATGACCTGCCAGTTTTAAAACTGGTTGAGATGGTTTTCAAAGGGAAAAAGTTGTTTCTGATGTTGTGGAGAAAAAAAAAAGCAAGAGAATAAAAATAATCTTTTGGTGCCTTTTTTTCCCTTTCATTTTATCTTTAGCATGAGTTTATCAGTCAATTACTTTTGTGTGTGTGTGTTTTCTACCAGAGATGATGTAACTGTTGTTGTTACAGAACTGGAGACCACAGAGATGAAAGTATTATGAAAAACTGAGGCACCATACAAATCTCAGCACTCCAAACAGGCATTTGTGCTGAAGTACTAGGAAATTTACCTTTAATGAAGAATTAAGCATTAATCATACATATTAATCAAACCTTAGATATATGATACTGCAGGCCTTGTGCCGTGCCATAAGTTTAGCTCTGATGAGCACAGGTGGTGATTCTTAGTTTCTGAGGTTAATATAGCTGATCTTGAGAAACTTTCAAAGGAGGAAACAAGGATTGAAGTATTGTCTTTATTCCCCAAAATCAATTTTTTATCTCTGACATTCATATACAATTTTCCATGGATGTAGACCATTATGGGTCAAAGGATTACTTCCTCTTGTCATAGATATATCAATCTTTGTTTTGACAAGGCAGGTATTAGCTCTTGAATGCCAGTTTTTCTTTTTCAGATGAATGTTAACCTTTTTGCAGACTGGATGTTTGGTTCCTTCAAATAGTAGGAGGCTGGATAGCATTATTTTAGTTTTATGATTTTTATGCAGTCCCCAAGCACGTATTGCAAAGTATCTCACCTTCTACCCTAATCAAGCAGTCTTGTGATACATCTGGACGCAAGACAAACATGTTTCTTAAATAGGCTTTCGTACTACTCAGTACAGGGATTCTTTAAAATAGATTAGTCTTTTGAAGGACTGGTTTTTGAGAACATAAGACTCTCCCTTGGAGACGGTGTCCTTCGTTCATAAGCCAGACTGATCCTGTAATACAGTCAGAAGCCAAATGGGGCAATATAAACTAGTACACTACATCAGCACTTCAAAGAGGTGCACTAAGGTTTTCTACTCATGGAAAAGGGACAGAATTTTGGCTAGCACTAAATAGAACAATAAAGATACTTGTAAATATTTATAATGATACTTATGAATTCCATCTTGACCATTAGCTACATCATGTACATATTCTTTTAATGAGTATTCCTACTGACAGTATTACTACTGATAGTATTGATACCAGTACCTCTGGCTGCCAAGAATAAGGGATTTATTATTAGCTTAATACATTTTAAAAATACACTGTTTTATTCTCCCCTGAGCCAAAACTTTCCAAAAATGCATACCATGCTCTGATTTGATGATAACTGCAATTAAAAGCTGAAATACATGTTAAGAGCTTTAAATGCATAATCTAATTTAATCTTTACTTTGATTACAGAGTAATATGTCTGGCCAGGACTGGAAAATTGAAGCTATTTTGGAAGGACAGGGTTTTTATGGCCCTTCTCTAATAAATGTGGGTCTAGGTGAAACAGCTTTATATCCTCTCATGTTCAAGCCTATTGCTGAGTGCATAACAATGGTAAGAGGGAAATTTGTTTCATTTCAGAAGGATGCTTCTGTCAGTAAAATGTACGCATCCAGGCGGGCTTTGAATGTCTCCAGAGAAGGAGACTCCACAACCTCTCTGGGCAGCCTGTTCCAGTGCTCTGTCACCCTCACTGTAAAGAAGTTTTTTCTCATGTTCAAGTGGAACCTCCTATGTTCCAGCTTGAACCCATTGCCCCTTGTCCTATCACTGGATGTCACAGAGAAGAGCCTGGCTCCATCCTCCTGACAC
>VZTO01009920.1:13891-29689 GCA_013400615.1 Syrrhaptes paradoxus
TCCAGCGTTGCTATTCTGCTCGGGTTTCTATTACGGCCACATGAGATCCTGAACTCCACCACCTCATGGTCACTGCAACCAAGGCTGCCCTCAACCTTTACCTCTTCAACCAGCCCCTCCTTATTCGTGAGAATAAGGTCTAGCAGTATGTTAGTTTGAATTTAAATACATATATTAAATTGTATTTCATTACCTAAGAAATGAAGTAGTAACATTAAGTATTTCTCATGGAATGCATACATGACAAATGAATTTATGCAATGAGTATTTTTTTTCATAAAATAATTTCTGTTGCAAGTTAAGCCACTACCTAGAAGCTGTTTTTGTCATCAGGGTAATCACTATTCTGAAAGCTAAAATGAAGAGCATGGCAAAGGCTATGACACCTTTAGCAAAAAGCAGTAAATGTATTTTTGCCTGTACACTAGCTGAGAGATTTTGATTACAGGTTGCTATTCAAATGTGTGAATTGCTAAAGACAAAAATTTTAAAAAAATTTTTCTGTTAAACTTTAGTAATCCTTCTGCATGCATTAGCAACCAAATATAATGTAGTTTAGGAATCTAGTATTATAAAACTATTAAAAACCAAAGCCTCTGAATCATTTGATGACAATTATGAAGAGCATTTTTGTTGAAGGACAGGTGGAAATGATTGAGCAAAGTTATATTTTATATGAGGAATAAGGATGCATGAGAACATATTTTCTTGTATATTTCTTTTCCAGGAAGTATGAAGGCTTTATATTGTTAAATTTTATAATTCATAAAAAGTGAAAAGAAAAGCTTTTGTTTCTCTAGTTTTCTAAGAACTAGAAATGTCAATAAGAACACATTCTTATAAGCATGCTTTGTTGCCTGGGTTTAAGCTTAATAGACTAAAGGAGTTGGTCTGGCAGCCAAAAGGGACTTTTACAGTGATGAAACTTTTTTTTTCTTCTCTCTTTGTCTTAGGGAAAGCTTATTTTGCGAAATGGTGCAGCTGGCACTGAAAACATCTTTAACCTTAAGGGAATAGGAAAAAAACCTTTGGCCCAGGATAATATTGTGATAGATTGCCAAGTGAGAAAGGTCACTCGAAAAATTTTATGGGTGCCCAATTATACCAAGAACAAGTTAACATACAAGGTAAGCATTTGCAATAATGTGACAACTATTTTTCTATCCAAGGACATATGAATTACGTATTACAATAGCAAATATTATAATTGCAGATATACTACTGAAATTCATGTATCCATGAGACATTATATTTAACTATAGTTTATAGGATATGGATATGTTTATAGTCGGGAAGTGTGTGAGATCTGTGTGTATGATTTTACTGTATGTTCCATGGAAAAAGATTTCTTAATTTTTAATCTGTTTCCTAAGGGGACACCACTTCTGCAATTGTACTCTGTTCATTTGCTAGTCTTTCCTCCCTTCCTCCTCCACTGGTTTGAAACTAGTGGCCAATTCCATTAGTTTTGAAATCAGAACAGCAAAGGGTCACTGGGGAGATGAAGTAGGAGGTGCTGAGGTAGTTGTGATTTCAGTGGAGTGACATAGATATAAATTTTTAGAAAGTACACTTTTATTACTTTCACTGGTCAAAAAGATCTTTTTACTACTAAATATTATGATTTTTCACTGTTTCTGTAAAGTATATTTTATAACTGTGTTTACACACATTTTCCTATTTAAAAACACACCATAGGTGTGAATTTCCTATTTATATTTTCTGCATGTTTAATTTGAAAGTGAGAAAAATATTTCAGTAGTATTCCTCAGCTTTCTTATCCATGCATGTATGTATGCCAGCAGAGGTAGAATATGCATTAGGCAAAAACGATGACTTCTGCTTTTCTTCTCAGCTTCAGAGGAGGTTCTGGAGCAAGAACATCTTGGACCTTGCTCAACAAAAGCCATCTTTGTGACTCTGTTATGACATTTTAAAAATAGAGTGGACAGCATCTTGGTACTATGGCTTTATATTGTTTGCTAGAAGGGTTCAATCCATGAAAACAAGGCAGGAGAACATGCTTTAAAAATTGTCAGCATATGTAAATATATATTTTTGAACTAGGGGTTTGAGTTTTGGAGGTTTTTTTGTAGTTTTTCTTTTCGGGGAAGGAAGGAAAAGGGCAGAATATAGACTCTAGAAGATAAAAATCTGACTAGTTAACTAGGACGGACTTGTGAAATGAGTGATCTTTTGTTCTCAGCCTTGGTACCAGTAGCGCCAAATGCTGATTTACTCAAAATAACACGTATTGTTAGAGAGTGGCCTCACCTTATTTTATAGAGACAGGTCATATGCATACCAGCAGGACTCTTCTACTGGTTTGAAGAGAATTCATGGCAATGTGAAGTCCTTCCTTAAACTCTTGCTAGTCTCTAGTTTTCCACTGTTACAGGAGGATTTACACTTAATAAACTTTGTATATCATAAAAAGGTCCAACTTCATCTTCATATTTTTTGATTCATTATTAAAGCCCCAAAATAAAGTAGGAAATGTATTTTTTGAGCATCACCAGTTTTGACATTTTTCTTTTCAACAATCTTAGCTTTTTAGGTGTGAATGCATTTACATTTCTAATACATTGGTTCTTTTATCTCTGAAAGAAGGAAATGTTTTTGAAAGTTGACAACAGAACTATTTCCTCTGTTTTCCCATTTTTTGTGAACTCAGTATTTTTTGTGCCAATGAAAGACACTGAAATGTCAAACTTCAAAATTAACACATTAAAATTGTTCATGAAATGTCATTTTCAGAAACATTGCTTTAAACAGATTTATAACAGTTGTAAATATCACAGGGTGAGTTTGGTCTGATTGAACTTTGACCTCCTTGAGAGTGTTTATAGGTACCAAAATCTGTTTTTTGGGTGGGTTTTTTCTTCCACTTGGTTGGTTTTGTGGTGGTTTGTTTAGTTGTGTTTTGGTGGTTTGTGTTTTGTTTTNCCCCTCTTTGAAGTAACGCTTGACAGTCCAACCATGTCCAATCTTTTTTGCTCTGTGACTTTTGGGAGAGAAGTAGTAAGGCCAGCTATTTTATGCTTGTATGCATGTAATAAATTAATTGGTGTGAATAATGTATTTTCCATGTGGTAGGATTTTACCCAGAAGCTGTTGCAGAACAATTGCTGAATCAAGGTGGGCTGGAATTGTTGGAAAAGGCATGATTACAAAACCTACCAGTATCTGGAAGCTGTGTCCTCAATAAGGCAGATATTAATCACTTCCATTACTCTCCAGCAGATGTCACGTAGCGTCTTGTGCTATTGTAGTGCTTGCTTTTAATTCCAAGAGGGTTAGTCTGTAAATTAGGATTTAATCAGTAAATCCAGAACATGATCACTGTTATCTGTAGTTATTAGGAGAAATGGGAAAACCTCCTCTAAGATGGGGACTGTGACCAACCACCTTGTTAGAAATGCAAGATAAACTTTATTTACTCAGAAGTGTATAGCACAAAGGGCAACAAGAAAAAGAAGTGATACTAATTTGTTTATTGTTGTTTTTCATTCTATACTGCCTGATTACTGTAATTTCTGGATAGTCTGTTGTGAAGCAGAGCACAACAGACTGTGATTTTGTCTTTGTCAGTGTTTCCCTTGGGGGCAGTTGCTGACAGCCCAGTAACTTGTGCTCCTTTTTAATCCAGCATCTTTGAAATTTTACCATATTGTCCTTTAGCTAAGTTGGTGATTAGGCAGAGGAAATCTTGTCAGCTTTGGTGGAGACAGAACAAAGATAATCCAAAAAGTAATAGTTTTAGAAATTATTCTGATGGGATCTTTTATAATTATTTTGGCTAGTTGATATCTTCATTACTGAACTGGTTGGTTTATTTGCCCTGTACATCCTCCACTGATGGAGTGTATCCACTATACAAGGTAACTTCTTATGGATAAACTGGGACATACATGATATTTTTTTAAAAAGTAGGTATTTCATTTATTGAAGTCATAAAGCTCAGCCTATATCAAGAATGGTATAAGATATGCCAGTAGTTGACAAGCATAATAATTTACAGGCATGTCTGTAAACAATTTACTGCAGAATGAATACTTAACAATAAGTAATTTAACTGAATTAATACTTGGGTAATTTTACCTTTGAGGTGTAAATTTAGCTTCACTATTCCATTTTAATAACTGAATATATTAAAAGATAAACTTAATTAAAAGTCATTTCATTAAAAAATTAATTACATTGTATATTTGCTACCCTGTTTTCAGTATTCACTGTGTATATCCAATAGCCTCAACAAAATAAAGGTACTACTGCAAAAGTGACTGTTCAAAATGAAAGTTAAATCTGGCATGAGGAAGAGGGGAATAATTCTTTCCTTTCTGCCATTAAGAAAGCCCTCTTCCCTCTAAATACTGCTTTTCCTATTTCAAACATATATAGAGTTCATGTCTGGAGCAGCAATATTTTGTGTGTGTGTGGTCTGCTTGTCTGTGCAACTACTAGTATGTATCAAGAGAGTCAGGGAGGGAAGAAGTGCCTTTGGAATTCAGTGGAGGTCATGTGCATGACTCCATCAGTCAACCTTTAAAAATGCTAAGCAAAACACTTTCAGTGCCCACAATGATTTCCATGATTAAAAAGACAATTTCCATAAATTCCCTTGAAAAATGTGAACATTTTTATAAACTGTTTTCTACTGATTGGTGTGTGAATCTTAGGGAAATACTGCCACTGTGCTCTTCATGGCTGCTTCTAGGGGGTATAACAATAAATGGTTTTTCTCATTATTCCCTTACTCCTTGGTCTGAAAAAAGTCACAACAGAATTTATAAAGATTTTGTGCACATACAATGTCAACAGACATCACATCCTTCTCCAATACTGAATTAATGTAAGGTTAGTGACTGCAATGTAAGTGGATTTTAGTGGCTGTAAAATTAGATTCAAATCATCCTACAAGAGTAGGAAATGTAAAGTGTTTCAATAAAATCCAATCTGTCAGTCTCATGACCAAATTTTTATACCATTTCTTTTGATTTTTACATAAAACTTTGTCTGCTGCATATAAATAATTGTCTGGTGTGTTGATAGTTCTTTCTAATTACATCATCGATAGTAACTTTAGCTATAAAGGTGCCTAATTCTTTCAAGGCTTGGTTTTGCAGAGAGAATATAAAACTGTGTAACTGTTTTTCTCAGTGCTGTTCAAAATAGATGTCATTAAAGTAAACTCTCCAGAGGAATCTCAAGGCTCAGTTAAATTACCTTTCAGATATTAGGTTATACAAATTCTTAGTAATTTCCAAAAGTATTGTAGAATAAATACATAATAAAAAAACTATGAAATCCCTTGTTCTTCAGTTTTTTCTTTCTCTATCCTCTGTATATCCATTTTATATCTTGACAATTGCAATGAAAGAATGACATCAAGGTTGGTTATTTGTAACAAATGTCTAAAAATAATGAAGTTCTATACTTTAAACCTTTAATGAGGGGCTTAACTATTCAAGCTAAATCTTGTTTGGTAATGTATGTGAGGTTTCCTGGGAATAAATTCCATGTACCTCTAGTAACCTGATTGCTGAATGTCCTATACCCTCATCAAGTTTGTACTCTTTAACCACAAGTAAATTGGTATATTCCATAGTCCTTGTAATTTTATCTGTCCTTCTAATTTCAATCCTTTTGGCTTTCACATTGCCTGCCAGAACTTCTGTAACAGGCTTCACTACAGAAAAAGCGTTCTTCATAGCAAAAATGAATGGTACAGAGGCCTACAGAATGTAAGAGTAACTGCAGTTGTTGGCAGGGTTTTTTAAAATTGTGATTTCTAGTTATGAAATTATTTGATCAAGTAAGGGTATAGTAAGGTCTTAGGTCTGCTTTGTTTCTTGAGACAGGTTAGTGGTCTTGCAGGTGGCCTGGCTGGGTTACAAATCTGGATTATGTAGCACTCTTCATTATGTAGAACTCTGGATTGCAGCTGAACAGGCGGGAATTATTTGGGGAATATACTCAATGCAATGCAAAGATGGTTTGTTTCAGTGTTGTAAGGCAACAGTGGCAAAATAAAAGTGATTGCAAGAACTAAATGAATAACTCGGGAACTTACAAGATATACACTGAAAGGAGGATGAGGGAAAGTAATGGGGGCTTCTTTAGAAACATCTATCATACTTGACAGTATTGAAAAAAATCTGATTATCAGATTGATCAGTGACTCTCACATACTAGTGTCTAACTTTGCTATACAAAGATATAGTGGAATTGAAGTATATTTAATTAAGCACATCTAGCTGACATTTTTGAAGTTATGATTATTTGGTGATTCAATTCTGGAAAAAATTATTTTTTTTGCTGTAATTTTGAAGATTGGCTTTCAATTCTTATTCATCTTAAATAACCATATTGCAGTTCTGTAGAATGAGTTTTCAAACTTGTGACTGATAAATTAGTTATAATTTATACTTTCTGACTGTGTGTAAATAATGACTTGACGTATAAGACAATGGAAAATACTATCATTTAAGAGTTAAATCCTTGGAGATGGATTGATTTTAGCAAATTTTCTGAAGGGCCACAGTGATAACTTTAATAATAATTTACATTTTGGTTTCATTGTTGTATTCTACAAGTCTTATTTTCTGAGTCATAGTGAAAGGATGTAACATACGTTGTGTGGGTTTGGGAAACTGTGTGGTTACTAAAAGCCAGCCTTTCTTCACTGAATTAATTGTAGTGATCTAATTTTCTTACGAATTTGTAGGACTAATACTGGTAAGTGGATCTAGGCTTTAATGCAAAAACTTTACTGGAAGTTCTATTCCATTTCAGCTTATTGTGTTAGTTCTTAATTAGGTTTATTTTTTTTAGTTAGTGTATCAAAGTATTTTGTAAGTTATCAGCACAGTTTTACATTGCACAACAAGAAAATTAACTTTAATTTCTTGTGAAATCTTAAGAAGAAATAGTGAAAGACAATTTATTTTAATAGTCTATCAAACTAATTTTTTCTTGTATTTTCTTAATTAAATGGTGCAGTGTGATGGAGCTTGGACTCATACATTCTTCTAACATACTTAATACACATTTTTTAAATTATACGTTAATTGCTTACTATGTATTTGTTACATTATTTCCTGATTGATGTGAAATTTAATAATGAGGACTGTTCTTCCAAAATGTCTGTGTACCTTTGTAAATGGGTATAATTCATACATAAACTGTGGGAAGAATAAATTCATATTTTTTGAAGATGATAGACCTCCTAGGAAATAGGGATAAACATTAAAGTGAAAGGTTTTTCTTTTCCTATCTCACTTATTCAGGTAAGAATTACTTCAGACATTAGGTCAATTGGTGTATTTTCTACTGGTCATACCCAGGAATGTTAGACAGATGTTCAGGAATGGAAGAGTTACCAGTAGGAAAGTTTTTACAAGACAGCATTAATACTGATATGATTATTTTTTGGCAATAGGATGCTCAGAAAACTTGTAATGAAAATCATCAATGTTTCATAGATTGCAGATACCTTAAATTTGTAAATATTTTAAGAAACTGCAGTTATTCATGCGTGATAAATTCTGTGTATGCCTGTGTGTGTATGTGTAGATCCACCTATTTCTATCTGCATAGAAATGTACATATATATCTATGCAACCCCACTCTTAATTATCCTATCCATCCTAAAATTAGCTTAATTTTTTTATATTGGGTGGGTATGCAAGGCAAGATTTCCTTTTTCCTGGGCTGTGGTTGTCATGAGAGCACCTCTCCCCCAAAAATTTCCAGTTTATGTACTCTGTATGCACCAGTATTATCGTTAGGTGCACGTTCTTACTCTTTTCTAGTGTAGAATCATCCCTAAATGCCAGTTTCACTTTTTTTATCTTGGCATGCTCTTATCTATTGGGATACCTTTGAGACCAGATTTTTGTCTTTCAGGTTTTCTTTGGTCATTCCTAAATTAGAAATTTTTTTTTGAATGCAAGACTTCTTTCCCTAAATTCCAGTTAATCTGTCTCTAGTTGTTCATCATTCCCTCCTTGCAAATTAGGACAAATGCTAATGGACTGCCTCTCCCACTGCGTGGTAGAAGTAATTCCGTATCTTGACTCCTTTTGGATAGCTGGTAAATCTGAAGGCTTTTTTGTTATTGATAGAAGATCCCCTATTTAGGCCCTGTTTTCTTATGTCAAAATTTATTTGCCTAAAAATAATGACCTATATTAGATTTTGTTGGGCACATTCAGGTACATGGGAAAATGGTTTTGCAGATTATTATAGGATATAAGATTATATAATGCTACATCTGAGACTAAATTTGTATCTTGTTCTTACATACAATCCTCATTAAATGCATTCCAATAAGAAATAGCTATCTCTCTAATATTTAGAAGGAAGTTGACTTACAGCTCACTGTATATACATTCTTTCATTACTTCACTCCAAGTTTTCCTCTACACTTATGAGATCTTTGCAAGAAGTTGTTCTTATCAACATCTGAAATCTCTGGAATTTTTCCTATGTGTACTTTTACATTCTCCATCTTTTTCACTTTCTGAGTGTTCTTGGATGTATTGTGGTTATATTAATATTTGTGTAACATATCTGCAGTTAACCAGACAGGCATTACAGAACATTATGCCATGTGGGAACCTCAAACAGCTGTGAACACCTCATTAAATAGGATTTGTGGTATAAATTTTGATATTAATATAATTTGCCTTGTGTGCATGTGCAAGCGTGGGCATGCACATTTAGTATCTATTTAATTTGGGAAATGTGATTGCAGAAGGCAGACTGACAGGAAAAAAGCCCATTTAAAATGTTATAATTCTGAGATAGGGCTGCGTAGCACATTAGAAGCATGTATATGTATGGAGTTGTGGGATTATAACTGAATTCGTAGAAACTTTGTTAAACCGAATTAGCAGGAAGACTCAATTTTAGACACAAGAGGGGAAAAGAACACTATCAGATGGAAAAGAGTATTTTTAAGTCCAATTGCTGTTAAGATATGGTGGGAAAAGTGGAAAACCCATGGAAAGAAAGAAGGAGGGAATAGGGTCCATAAAGAGTGAAATCAATTGACAAATTTTAGCAAACATTTTAAGTAGCATTAAATGATTTCCAGAGTTTGAGAGGTGAAAAGATTAAATAGATCAAATGAATAAATGACAAATTATGAAGAGAGAACTCGTGCACAGAGATAAGGAGTTAACTAGAGCTATCTCTAGGTAACAAGCCTACCTCTGTCTTTACGAAAGTGTTCAATTCTCTATAAATTAGTGATGAACTCATTTACTACCAAGGAAGAAATGAAGAAGCAGAACAATTTACAGTGAAAAACTGCATAATTTTTTCAGGGAAAATACTATGCATTTAGGAAGCTCATGTCTGTAAACTAGCTTCTGATGCCTGGTACCTAACTTCTAGAAGTTTTCTTGAAAATGGGAGAATTTAAAGCAGCCAGGTTAAATGTTTTACTGTAGTCAGGCATAATTTTTGAATTTTTTTAAAACATGCACTTCAGTTATTGTAAAGTAGTCAGAAATCAGAAATCTGCAGTTCTATCATTCAAGCATGATTTCTGCAGAATGTATGTAAAGATGAATATTTGGTTTCGTTATTGATTAGAGCGGTGATAGAAGAAAAAAAGACCTTCAAAGAAAACTGAGCTTTTAAATTAAAATAAACAGTATCATGTTTATACCTGTCATATCTGCACATAATACTTCATAGAAATTTGTACACAAACTCCTGCGTATGATTCTAGATTGTTAAAAGCAAGGTTGTTTTTAGCCCTGGGAAGTTTTCTGAACAACAATAAAGAGATTCAGAAGATTTATGGGATTAAATTCGTTCTATGAAAGAACAACCCCTTCAGTATTTTTGGAAGCTTTCATAAATAGAGATAAAAGAGGTGACAAAGTTCTGAGCTGCTGGTTGCTTTCTTTTGGGCGCTTCTTGCCTTGAAATCCACAGTTTTAGACAGCCATCTGGGTTCTCTGTCTAACTGGAGAAAGTATGCAGCCAGCAACAGAACTCTAAAAGAACCAGCAAAATGAACGGAGAATCACATAAACAGGCCAGTAGCAAAACAGCAAGACATTTTCTCTGTGGATGTTTAGTTAATCTCAGTAATGTGTGCAGATTGGGGGTACTGGTGGATGAGAAGCTCAACATGAGCCGGCAGTGTGCGCTTGCAGCCCAGAAAGCCAACCGTGTGCTGGGCTGCATCAAGAGAAGCATTAGCAGCAGGTCAAGGGAGGTGATTCTCCCCCTCTGCTCTGCTCTCGTGAGACCCCACCTGGAGTACTGTGTTCAGATGTGGGGCCNTAGACATTAGGAAGAAAATTTTCACTATGAGAGCGGTGAGACACTGGAACTGGTTGCCCAGGGAAGCTGTGGATGCCCCATCCCTGGAGGTGTTCAAGGCCAGGCTGGATGAGGCTTTGAGCAACCTGGTCTAGTGGAGGGTGTCCCTGCCCATGGCAGGGGGATTGGAGCTAGATGATCTTTAAGGTCCTTTCCAACCCAAACCATTCTATGATTCTATTAGGGCTAAAGGGTTTTTTTCCAAGATCTATAGGTCCGGCCAGTGCCCTAAACCCTTAGTTATTTGATAAATAAAAAACATTCTGGTCTCTATCCAAGGATGAAAATATTAGCTTCCTTTACAGGGGTAGTTACAGTGGAGAAAATAACTGTATGCCTTTTGGAAGTAAGTGCTTTTTTTTTTTTTTTTTTTTTTTTTTTTTTTTTTTTTTTTTTTTTTTTTTTTTTTTTTTTTTTTTTTTTTTTTTTTTTTTGTTAAATGTAGCCAAATTTGAGAACTTGGTTTCTGGTGGTTCTGACCTGTAAGAAATTCATAAGGTCTGGTGACAAGAAGATATGATTGCCTGTCTCTCATCATATCTCTATAAAACAAAAAGTGGAACTACCATCCTCAAGAGAGAGTGTAGCATATTATGTATGTGTATTTGTACATGTATGTGTGTACTTCATGCAAGGAGAAAATTGACTTACACAATTAACACTTAGTGGAAATATATTACTAGAAGGGACCACAAGAATCAACAGGTCTCCACCCCCTAGAATTACAGGCAGTCATGTAGTAAAAAATTGCCACCCATGGTCGAATGTCCACTTCAGAAATTGCAGTATAATTGAAAATACTAAAATACTATTGCTCAGCAGCAGTTTGCTCCAGCCAGGGACAGAGGTAACAGAAGAGAGGGCGTGAGCAGAACCATTCACACAGTTCACTGCTGGCGTTCTGCACAAACCACATAATCATCAACTGTGGTTGGTAATGCCTCACACTTGAATGTCTCTTCCATGAGTAGCTGTAGCAAACTTATACAAGCAACAAAGAAATGTGATGCAATTAAAAATGCTCTCAACCTATATCCCTGCAATCAGCTTTATAGTTTACAAAATCTAAACTTCAGCATATGAAAATTGTATTGGTCTTTTCATTGTTTAAATAGTTACTATATATGCCATCACATACATGTCATTCAGAAAATATGACGTATCAAAAAGCGTGGTTTAATATCACTTGAGGTATAGCAACTGATGTTAAAAAGACACTTCGCGTTTTGCTTTGCTCTGTCTAGTTACATGGATCACTACTGTGATCCACATGATGTTAAATCTCATTGTTACACTTGTAAAGAAAATGTATGAGAAATATTAAGGCTCTGACTGTGCAATTCTATGCATATGTAAGTACTTCCATGGTCTAGACAAAATATTTTTACTTTTGTTGAGCAATGACTTCAAAATTTGTGCTTGCTATGATCTGTATATGCCAGCACTGCTCTTACAGTAGGTATTCTTTTCATGTACATAAAGGTTAGGACTTACCAATAGCATACTTCATATCATACTCTACTTTTCAAAGCAAGTAGAATGAATATTGTATCTATAGCGTTCTTGCAACAGTAACTTGCTTTTGTTGATTTTTCCTCTTTATTCTCTTCACCAGGTATTTTCAGATCTTTCAATGGTGAGTGGTGCACCTGTTATTACTGTAGAACCGGATGACACAGTTGCTTACACTTTGAGTGTATCTCCGTGGAGACGAGGAGTATTTAAAGGTATAATGTAGAACCCAAATATATAAAGTCGCTATAAATTAGCAGATTAAATCTGTTTACATTTCTGTTCAACATAACCTTTCTTCTGGAAGTAAGCCTATAATTTTTGGTGATACTGATTTTTAAGCTGGCTCATATTTTTATTTTTAAGGGTATATTACTGCTAAAAATATGGTCAGGTCCTTCAAAAATGCCAGCATATGTGCAACTTTATGCATTTAATTGGTCCCATGAAAGTTGATTCAATAGGAATTAATGATTTTGAATTATCACCAAGTTTTTGGGTCTAAATTTAATTTTCCAGGACCTGTTAAACAGCTGTAGTTATCTTAGCATTACTAGAACCAAAGATTTAAAGGTAGAGACGAGAATTTTAGTATTATTTCCCTTGATTAAAGTTCAATTTGTTGACCACAAGTCAAGAGTATATACATAGAGTATGGTAACACAGATTCCTTCTTTGAGACATGTAGAGGCTAGAGATATCTAAAATTAATTGCAAATAATTTGCATCTGTCCATGTTTATTCTGGTATTTTTATAATATTCTTATAAGAGACAGTCTTAAAGTAACTGAATAGCACTCAGGAAACCTAGATTTGCACAGCTTCTTAAACAAAAGGGTCCCTGATACTGGATTGATCTCTTAGTCCAAAATGCTTAGTGTATAGTTTTGAATTTGTGGGTTCCTAAATCCAAGCGCTTGATTCTGCTGCCTTCTTAGACAATTAAGATTAATGATGACTGTTTTCTCAACATTAAAAAACTATTAAGTCTTGTCCCTAAGGATGCCAAGCTAGTTTGCTCTTCTTGCCATTTTTTGATTTAGCTTCTGATGTGTAAAATGTAAGTAATAATGCCATCTCAGTTCAGAAGTGATTTGTGAAAATAAATACGTGTAACAAAGCTTGGCCTTGTGCCCCAGGAGGACTTCAGTGCCTTCTTGCTAAATCTGTAGCCCAGAGACAAAATTCACTTTCTCTTAAGAGGAGTCATCTTTCAAAGAAATTAGTGACTATTGAAAGTGTTCATCAGGAAATATTGAGGATACACAGTATTTTAACTTATGCCTTTTTTTTTCAGGCTTTAAATATTTAGGAATATTCTCCTCTTCTGGCTTAGAAAATCCCAATTCTTTTATACATACTGAAAGTTTCAGTGGAAGAGGTTCCAAGGGATCTATCATACAGCAGATTAATGCCAGGTTGCAAAAGCCATGCCTTCAAAGGGCCAGAGATGGCATGTTCAGATCAACCTCTCTGATGTTCTGTCATCCCCCTAACTTCTATTACAATATTACAATGACTTCCATTTTCTTTTCAAGTATCGTATGTTCACTGAGTGAGAAAGAGAGAGAACAGATAGTCTGTCTAACCCAGCAGAAAAGTTGTTGGTTCAAAGGCTGGGAAGCCACGTATGCTCTTTTTTTTTTTTTTTTTTTCTTTCAGAAAACAGTTCATTTATTTTATGCTTTAAAATAACTTGAGAGAAAACTGAAGTTAGCCTTTGAAAAGAGACAGGTCCCAGTTATCTACCATCCACCCCCTCAGTGCTTCCTTTAATCACTACCTTAGGAAGTCATGTTAATTCTTCCTCCAGAGCAGGGACAGTTTTAGTTATGTCACAGAAATTTTTTGCACACTTTCTAGTCATTCAGCTGCTGTACAAGAGAGAGGGATGGAGGGAAGAAAGGCCACTGTCACAGGTTTGAAAGGCAGCAGCTGTTTTCGCTGTCTGATGTTAAGTGTGATATAAACCTAAGTACCAGGTGTCCTATCCAAGGTAACATCAGTTAGGAAGTGCTTTCTTTGTGGCTTCAAAGAGAGCAGAATTCTGTCTGCTTCGTACTATGCAAGGCTGGGGATTCATATTTGTTCCCCAAAGCAGAATTTTCTGCATGGGGAACTTCAGTGTCAAAGCTGAGATATATATGAGTTTTTAGCACTTTTAGGACTTTTTCAACAGCCAGCTTGAAGTTTGAGGATCACAGACTAGATGTATAAGTGACACAAGTAGGAATTAATTAGGACTCAGGAATCTTAGTTCTTTTTAGGTTAAAGATACTATAAGTAAAATATTATTTGAACACCCAAAAGGAAAGGTACTCTTTATTTAGTTTGGTGAATTTGTTTAGAGGGAAGTAAATAATCCATGGGGCCAACTTGTTGAATGATTGAAAGTAAAAAAACAATCTCAAAAGCTGTCACAGAGTTGAGTAAATTTTATCCTGTGAGGAAAAAAAAGAACAACTATTTAGGTATCATTTGAAGACTGTCATGGTGCTGATGGATGATTTCAACTTTAGAACTCCCTAATCTGTAAATATAAAACTTTGTATCCTTGGTGTTCTAGTACTGTTTTTTTCATATTAAAATAAATTCTCATAAAAGGACTTTCACCATATAAATGGTACTAAGCAAATGGTCTGTGTTTTTCCTTTACATTCCAAGACTTTTTTTGTTGCAAAATTGTACAGCTGCAAAATTATACTTCCTTTGGTTTCCTTGCTATTTTATGATTGCTAAGCTAAAAATGGGCGCAGTTCTTTTCATAAGTCCATTTGGAAGCATTTAAGTAGAGGGCTAATATTATGTGCTTCAGCTGGTTTGTAGACGTATGACAGCTTTAACATAGAAATAATAGCTAATAATCCTCTCACACAAGGTTCTGGCACCAGATGAAGTTCTTTAGCAATCTGTTTTCTGAATAATAGAGCAATTTCCTTTAGGTTTGATAAAGCATCTTCTACATATTGCTTTATCTTTTGTCAACTCTTATTTCTGCTTTCCACAGAATAGAGCAGAATTTTTCCAGAATAGACCAAAGCTCATAATGCTTCAATATTTCCTGTGCAGAAAATACATAACTCTTATAGTCAGTCTCCTTTTATCCATAAACATTTACTAGCTTTTGGAAAAGAGCTGTCTAATTTATGAATCACCTTTCATTTTTCTTTTTTTAGTTATATATGCATTTAGTAGGCATCATTTTTCCATGCTACTTGGAGCTTTTGAAGTTTACATTGAGGAAAAATGGCAGTATATTGCAGACCATGGCCTGTCAGACTACATCTGTAGGACAATTTTAATGAGATGGTGAGGATCATGACAAAACACTCTGGCTTGTAAATGAGTTGATTAAACTTATTTAACAGTATTTTCCCTTCAACACTTGTGTGAAATCTGATTTTTAAAAAATGTTGTCCATTTCTTTGTTTGGCTGAATTCTGTAAGTTGATCTGCTGATCACTCTAGTTTCAATGGAATAATGAAATCACATGGGGGAGGAAGACCCTCTCTGTAGCTCCTGGTAGCTATTGCCCTGTTTCCAGCATATTGGTACCTTTGCTTTAAGTACTTCCTCTTCAGCTGAGACACCCTAGCAAGACTAATTCATTTGTAATAAAGACAAAGTTAGGAGGGTTTTCTGTTTGCTTGAATACTGTGAATGGCTGGCAAACCTCCACTGCTGGATCACTGGATTTGCCTGAGTCAAGGCTCCTCTATTTGTATGTGCTGTTCAATATATTCATCAACGACTTGGATGAGGGAGTAGAGTGCATCCTCAGCAAGTTTGCTGATGATACGAAACTGGGAGGAGTGGCTGACACGCCAGATGGCTGTGCTTCCATCCAGCGAGACCTAGACAGGCTGGAGATTTGGGCGGGGAAAAAATTCATGCAATTTAACAAGAGCAAGTGTAGAGTCTTGCATCTGGGCAAGAATAAC
>VZTO01009921.1:2646-60264 GCA_013400615.1 Syrrhaptes paradoxus
AAACCAGGTTGTATAATGGGTATATATATTAGTTCTAACTGTAGGATATTTCTACACTGAAAAACATTTACATGAGCTAAACCTCAAATTTCTGCAAATTAGAGAGTAGGAAGGATATTATGTATTTTAAATGTATTTTCCTTACGTGGCCACATTTACCAGTTCCTTCATGAATAAAGCTGAAGCTCACAAATTCATATGCTGAAAATGGCATTGAGTTCTTGTACATTTAGGAGTGATCCATTATTTACACTGCAGATTTTTTTTTTTTAATGGTGGACTGTGATTTGTTTGCTTCTAGGTAAAACTCGAAAGACCTGTCTTCTGCCCTCAAAATCAGCAAGTGAGCATAGCTTTAAGGAATTCAGCAGAAACCAGCTATCAAATTATCCTACACTTCCACTGACCAAGTCAATAGAAACTCTACAGCAAGGAGAAAAAGCAAGTCGGTTGAGTTGTGCACATCGTGCTCTGAAGAGCTCTGTCAAACCTCCAGCTGTTACGGCTCTGAAGAAGAACCGTAGAAGCTTACCGGTTGCCGTCTGTCAGAGCTATGAAACTCTGGATGGCCCCCAGGGTGTAGATACGTGGCCAAGATCTCACTCTCTGGATGATCTCCAGGGAGAATGCAATACTAATCTACAGGACGCTAGCAAGGAATTAGGTTCTTTTCCTCAGGATTCACTGGATATAGCAAAAAAGGCAACTGGCTTTGCCCTGCCGCCCCTGTCTCATGGAGGCAGCTGTATGGTAGATGACTTGATGGGCAAGCAGGGTAAAGGAGTTGCTAGTTCTCAGAAGGGAAGAGCTAAGGAATTGGATGGTTCTGTAATGGAGTCTGCAGGTGGAAAGCCTGCTCTGTTCCCCCTGAAAAACTGTGAAGCTCAGCCTGCCTTAGCGATGCATCTTGCTGCAAGGACGACTCTGGAAACACAAAGTAAAGGCTTTCATGACCTTGCCCGGGCTGATTATGCTCCAGTCCTCAAGGGAGGTCTAGAGGCTGAGCAAAAAGGCACAAATGAGGCAAGAATGCAACCAAAAAATCCTTCTCAGCCACCACCTGTCCCTGCCAAAAAATGCCGAGAACGCCTTTCTAATGGATTATATCATCCTCCCGTGACCCCAAGCGGAAACAGCTCAAGCCTAGAACCACCATGTTTGCCAGTAAAAAAGAGCAGCTCATCCACACCCATTGATTGTCACGGAGTACCTGTCCGTAGGACATCTTCTGAACAGGAGCCCAGTAGCCCTCCTAGCCCACTGCCACCTTGGCTGTCGGAGCTCCCAGAGACTGCTAGTGTTCAGCAGCATGTGATAAAGCTAGGTCCTGCTTCAGTGAGGAAGTTCTCTTGTAGCAGGGGAATGGATTTGGAAATGGTAATAGAAAACAAGTTGCAGTCTGAAGACATTGATCTTACTGAAGAACCATACTCTGACAAGGTAAGGACGTTGCATCAGTGTTTTTATTCTACTGGCATTTCAAGGAATAGTCTCTTCGTTATTGTACCTATTGTATTTTTTGTGAGTAACCAGCCTACATTAACCATATATCATTGGGACATTATGCATTCTATAACTATGTTTGTCTTTGCTATGAGGCCTTACACCTAAAGCAACTATTGTGTTGTGGGGGGACTGAGAAATCCCAGACTTGTTCTGAACATTCATCTTTTCAGGCCACTAGTACCTTGGTGGCATTGGGCATGGACATCTCTTTCTCTGCTAGCATAAGGAAGTAAAGCTGGAAAAGGAAGTCATTATTAGATTTGATGCTTCCCAGAAAATCTGAATTGATAGCATAGTGATTTGGACATCTTTTTGGGAAGGAAGGAGTCCTAAGGTCCAGTCCTTCCTTTAGGGGTTGCTTTTTCAGTTTTCATGGAATCTCAAAGAAAGCTCCTTCTTGCTCCCATCCTGCACTTTTCTTTACGTTTGTATTGATCGGTCTACATGTCTTTCATATATCCTCTCTCCTTTGTGTCTGGCTGGGAACGTTCAGCATGGTCGCTGTGGCATTCCTGAGGCTTTGGTACAGAGGTATTCTGAAGACTTAGACCAGCCTGAAAAGGATGTTGCCACAAACATGGACCAAATCCGGGTAAAGCAGCTGAGGAAGCAGCATCGCATGGCAGTGAGTATTTCCATAAACTAAATTTTCTGTTGATGAGCAGAATTTTAAAAAGGACTGGCTACTGGTAAAGGGAGATACCTGCAAAGTCCTGGTACAAAAGTGCTTCCTGTGCTCACCCAGCAGGTACAACATAGGTGGGGTACTACAGGGGTACCTCTCCTGTCCCAAATGAGGACAGTTAGTGGTTGAAAAGAAAGCAGATAGCCCTGTCTTTTGACTGAATAGTAATCTTGAAAGTCTAAGCAGACTGCAGGCAGTGGTAACAGACACTCACTAAGGAGGGCATGTATTAAACACTTCTGTATTGAAATCTGAGAGGTTTTACTCTCCTTTTTAATTTCTGAAACGATACTATTGTCCACTCCTCCTTAGCAAAAGCAGGAGGGGGAAACCGCCGAAAGCTTTCATGGCTTTGTACTTGTCTGTCTGTATTTGGTCTGTCTGAGGAGGTAATAGGCAAAATTGGTATTCTCTTGCCTTACTGAGAAATTAAATGGATCACCCTGGAAAGTCCTGTCACTGGCTGCTCTTCACTGATCTCAGTCTAATTCAGAATGGCACATGACAGTTGCCCAGGCAGCCAGATACTGCCCACTGCATCTGCACTGCCAAAGTTGTTCCTGTTGCTCCTATGCAAGGTGATCTTACACTTTCAGTCCACACTGTTCTCATACAGACAAATGTGGCATCAGAGAAGTTGAAATGTCTGTGATGAAATTCTACCAGTTTGGAAGAAAAAAACAAAAGAAGGCTTGCTGTAAAACAAGCAGTTATGTTTAACATTAAGGGTTCCTTTCTTTTTTTTTTTTCTTTCCTGCCCAGATTCCAAGTGGAGGGCTCACTGAAATTTGCCGAAAACCTTTATCACCAGGACTTATCACCTCTGTATCTGACTGGCTGGTTTCCATTGGCCTACCTATGTATTCCAGCCTGCTCACAGAAGCAGGATTCAACACACTGAGCAAAGTGCCTTCTCTGTCACAAACTTGCCTTCAAGAAGCTGGCATCACAGAGGAAAGGCACATAAGCAAGCTCCTGGCAGCGGCAAGACTCTTCAAACCTCTTGATCCAGAGGCAATTTAACATGCTCCATAGTGTGGCATTGCCTGGTCAAGAATCCACTGCTTCTCCTTGCACCAGTATTGCTCTAATTACTTCACATAGCTACAGGGATCAAGGAAGTGGCTCCCAAGGACAGGCTGCTATCTTCTTGAAAGGATATGAAATGTTTCTATTGCTGTCTTTATCAACTGAAGGAGAAGAGAAGCAACCACCAGGTAACAAAGATGTGGTCCTTCCCTACCCCCTCACTACCCTGTTAAGTATTCCTGTTTCATAAAGTGCACGGGGTTGGCCTGAGAATCGGACAGCTTCACAGAATTCAGGGACCCTTGCACATTTTCCTCAAGTTTGTGAAAGTAATGCTAGTAATAGGCCCTGTTTCTATGGAGAGCTCCTTAGGTTGGGGGTCCTCTGTAGATCTAGGTTCCAGGTACCTGGAGTCAGTCTTAAAGACCAGGTACAAGCCAAGGTGCAAATTCCAGTAGAAGCTGTTTGGCAAATGCCTGTTGTTTATTTTAGCAGTTTAGAGCTAAACGCAACCCCCCCGCCCCCTGTCATTTTAGCTGTTGCTTGGTATAGGTCCCAATACACCACAAAGCCTTTAGCTAGGCCAAAGTTACTGGACTGGAATTAGTTTTCAGTGTGGTCCATCTCTGTCACTCCAGTGCAACTAACCTGCGGAGAGTCAGAAAGCTACTTTTTACTTGTACAGAGCTGAGGTCATTTTTATAACTGCTTTCTAGCAATCAGCTTTTTATTTGCCTTAAAATTAGCTTTTAAGCAGTTACCTAGTGTTCATTTACCTATACTCATGTTTCCCAAGCCTTGTTTCAACCTTTTGCCCTTAAGCTGCACTTAGGGTGATTTCCAGCTGAAGTAGCTTCTATGAAATGCCTCGTCATAACACCTTCTCTGTTGTAGAGATGCTTTTATAAATGCAGGGTTATGCTAGGTTTCGGTTGTCAGGCTAACTTCTTGTTCACTACAGTCTGCATTTACTGTTACTAAACTGTTCCAAGATATACTGCCTTGTATATACGTAACTGCTTTTCATTTTAATCATATTTTGTGTACTGTGTTATATTGTCAATCATTATGCTGCAGCTTTGACTTGGTATCCTGACCATATCGATTCCAAACCAGTGGGTTTCTTCAAATGAAAATTCACTTGTGGGAAATAAAATGCATCAAAAAAGCAAATTGTGTCCCAAAGAAATAATCAAATCCAGTAATTCTATTGCGTGGATGAAAAAAATCCTATCTAGTCTTATGAATTACACTGTGATTTTACAACAGTTCCCTCATGACTGGCTGTTAGTTACCTCTCCCTGGAAGGGAGCATTGTTCTGGCATATGTGGTGAACCATTTTTCCATGCTATAATATTTTTCTGCCTAAATCCATCTAAAATGTTCCGTTCACATATGTGGCTAATGACAGATTTTATTTTTCTATATGGGTACACATTTTATATACCAAGTACAGATTATCATGAATAGTACAAAACTAGCTTTTTCTTTGGGTTCTTTATATGGTCCTTCAGCTTCTTGTAGCGCAAACACTCGATGGAAGACAGAGCAAGCTTACTCTGGCAAGTAAAGGGAGATAGTGTAAAAACCTGGGCAGAGGCCAGGATGTGTGGCTGTTCCTGTTATCAGTCCTGACATCAACTTCCTGTAAAAAAATGGACAAGGCACTTCACTGTTTGGTGCTTCAATTATCCCAGCCTCATACTGAGCTAATGACACTCTTCCTGATAAAATGCTCTCAGATTGATGAATGAAAAGTTATGGTTACTCCATGAGTCCTTTCATGGCCGTGTTTTAAGTCAGATGAACTATGCATTTTACTACAGCTGATAATAAATTTGGCTCCTGGTAGAATCGATAGGTGTTAGGTTTACTTTCATTTCAGATTTCACCACTGGCCTCTGAACACCATCATGTGAAGGCAACTAATTCAGTGGTGTAACTTGAAATTGTTCTCAAACAAATCTCCTCCAGATCTGTTTCTGTAATGTCTTCCTTGGTGTGTGGATAATCAGCATATTCTAATATGACAGCATCAGGAAACATGCAGCATAGGTGCTTTGCACAGCTGGTGAAAATCTGAAAAGGGAAAAAAATTGTAAAAAAAAATTGTCTTTTTAGTAATGATGACTTGTGTGTTGTTGCTTTCTGAGGCTTACATGGCTACTATCAGTAAGCAGGAGATGGAAAGAGTAGTAAGACTTTCTGGGACTGCTGGCAGTAGAACTAAGTAGACAGCAGCTATATTGGAGCAAAAGAGAAGTCCAAGCTGGCTATATGCAATAAAAAAGGAAAAAATAAATCCTCATTTTGCAGGGAAGACAAGTTGTTTAATAAAGCTCTCCCGTATTAACTACTTTCCCCTCTCATAATAACAGAAGAGTTACAGGAAGGAGCTGAACCTGTGTGCCAAACACTCTTTGCAGTTCCATGATTTTTGAATTCTGTAGCCCAGGGAAACCACATCACACCCATCAGGACTAGAGTGAGCAGTTTTGAGATTTGTGAGTTTTAATGGTTGCTTTGTTTTTCTTTTTAGGACCGTGCTCTGTGGTCTCACTTGAATTACAATTTTAGTTTATATTTTAATCTAAAAAAGCCTTAAGCTTCTCAGTGTTTAGCTTCCCTGCTGTGGTTTCAGTGACCTGTGGCATTCCCGAGCAGGTGAGGCGGTGTGGTATGAGAGCCATAAACTCTTACATTTTTTTGCAGCCATTCAGCGCTCTAAGCAAAAGTTCGCTTGTTGACTCTTGCCAAGCACAAAAGAAACCTGCTGCTGGAATCCCAATCTGCTCTGCTCAGGCTAACGATGTTAAGTATCTATCCATTGTACCGTTGGAACTCAAACAGCTATTTAACAATAGAAGCAGCAAGGCCAAAATATTAGCGAATGCCATCATAACCGTAAGCTTCGATCAATAACCCCCGTGTCTACCCAGGTGCCAGTGGTGCCTCTAGTTCCCCGGGCTCTCCTGGGAGCCTGGCTTCGTATGCAAACTGGGAGCCTGATCAGAAGCATTAAACATGGCATTATTCAAACAGGTCATCATCTCTAAGAGCAGCAATAGCGGTCGATTCACCAAGTCACAGCTGTGCAGTTGTACTGTATTATTTTTAGAATAAATAATACTTTTGGTCCAAGATACTTTTATCTTTAATTGACACCCTCTGGGGAATCAAAACTGTCAAGCAAGTTATGTAACAACTAACAAAGTTGCACTTTCTGTATATGAAATCAATATTTAAATAACTTATTTTTCTCCATTTGCTGTTCTTAAATGATGTAAGTAGCTGTAATATACCAGTACTCAATATGTCCTGCAGTTTGCTTCAACCCAAGAAAGCTGTGTATTGTAAAGAAAAAAAAAAAAGACAAAACAAAATATGAATGTGTAAAGATTATTGTGCTGTTTCATTTAGCAAAAAAAATGGTTGACAAAAGGGTTTTCCTGTGTATCAAAACTTGTCTATAATTATATGTCATACTGTTCATAGATAAAAAGTAAATAAATTTCTTTGGTCTCTCTCTTTTTTTGGTTGTTTTTAATTTAGCTAACAGATCTTCTATTTACTGGTCTGGCAGCAGTGTCCAGCTATTTAATTTCTTTTCTTGTACCCCTGGCCCTCTCCTTCCAGTTTACCAAGCCTGTAGTTCCTCACCTTGTAAGCGCTCCCAACACGTATCTGCAGCAGGAGAAAAAGGTTAAAAAATAAAAAGATGAAAAGCCCTGACTGGCAGCAGCCCTCAAAATGTGATTGCATGGGACATGAATCATCACTGTCCGAACTTTGTCGAATGTTCAGCGGCTGGGCTGAGGGAGATGGTGTGAGAGGTCTCCCAGGTCTCCACTTAGGAGCTTTTCCACTTTGTGATGGAATAATTAAAAATTGGTGGAACCAGAGAAAGAATTTCCAAGTATAATGTTCTGGAGTTGCAGTTACAGCTCTTTCTCAAAGAAGAGATTTCAGACCTGGTTTGCAGAAGCAGCTCTGTTTCGCTGGGCAGGCGCAGTGCCTCATTCGGGAGAGGGCAGGCAGGGAATCTCTGCACACTCTGTAGTAAAAGGCCAGTGCCCAGGTTTTTGGGCAAAGGAGCAGTAGGACATGACCTTTGGGGCTTCCTTCTACCTCACTTGAGTGACTTCTTGCTTAGTGTGTTGCATTTGTTGGTGGATGTAACTCGGCTGTGTAATTACTGGGTGTGCTCAGCTACCTCACAGAGTGCTGGCAGGTCCCCAGGGCAGCAGTGCACCGTGGCTAAAGTTAATCCTTTGTGGATTTAGCCCTAAGTAACACGGGTGGACTGTGCCTGCATTAGTTGTTGCTAACCAGAAGCTTTACACTGGAAATGACATAAAGAGAAAACAAACAAAAAAATCTACCGTTTGGGTTGGATCCAGACGGCTGAATCTTCGGTTTCCCTCAGGCAACGCTCCCATCAGAACTGTACAACGTGGCAAACAGTTCATGGGAATGAGGTAGCGTGTCACATGTGAACTTCTAATTCTTCTTCTCTATTAATGTTTCGCTTCAGCAGAGGACCAGGCCAGTGCTGTGCGTGTGCACCAGAGGGCACTGCTCGGCAGGCTGGGGGGGGCTGCAGCTGGCTCAAATACAGGCTGTTTCCAAGAGTCTCTCAAGTAACAAAACAGAAATAAAAACAAAACAAACACTGCACAACGTGAAAAGCCAGAGCGCTTGCCATTTCTGCAGCTGGAAGGAGTATTGCTTCCCTTCAAAGACTGCTGTGCTCCAGGATTGCTTTGGGAGCAGCCGAAACACAGAGCCCCCATCTGTTGTGCTCAGTTTTTTGCACGTGTGTTTGATCCAACCACCGTAGCCACTGCCAAAACCAACCACCACCACCCCCCGACACATACGTACCTTTCCTTGTTCTAAAAGGTCTCTCTCCACAGTGAAGTATTTGCACCAGGAAAAGAGACATGGGAGAAATGCTAATAATACTTATAAAAAACAACTCTGTGCCTGAGCAGAAGATTCACATGTAAGCCCATGGAGATGTAAGTGCTGAGATTGTATTGTTTCCAGTGGGTTTGGGCCTGGCTCCATGCAGGAGAAGAATTTTTATACACATACGGGTAAGTGAATTTATAATATTCTTCAACACACACGCACAAACAAACAAAAAAAAAACTTCTTCAAAAATGGTTCAGGACATTTATGGAATTAGTATGCTTCCAAAAAGCGTCCGACTAGAACAAAGCCATAGGTCTTATTTCAAGGGAACTTCGATGCTTGGGGTTCTGTGGTTAGAGTTCATAAAAATTCCAGGTGCCTAAGGTCACACAGAAAGATGCCTGGTGGGATTAGTTGCTTCCAAGACTAGACAGGTTTCAGTAGGAGAGAAAGATGAGTTGGGATTACAGTTTTGCACTTCAAACAGGTTTGTTGTTTGTTGAATCCAGCCTTTTAACTTCGACTCTGAGACAGGTCCTGCAGAGGCTTGGAGGTTCTGGACTTGGCTCTTCCAAAGTGGATCCCATCCCAGGCAGGCAGAGTGCTTTGCGTCCCTGACAAGTTCTGCGTTCATTATATTGACACACGCTAATCTGGAAGTCCCACAATTAGCCACAAAATGCGTAGACAGCTGTGCAAGTTTACAACAAGACAAATCCTGCATTAAGAGGACATGCACGAGAGCTGGACTATCAATCTACTACTGTTTCTTTTGCTCTTTGGCTCCACTGGCTCCTATGGTACTGAATATATACTTACCAGGTACTAAAAAAGAAAGTTACATTTTATTTATGTTTTACTGAAGCACAGGTAAGCTGTTGTATTCACTTTTAAAGTTCTGATTTAAGCGGCTCATTTACAGTTAGCTAGACAAAAATCCCACCATTTATGATGAGTTCTCTGCCTCAGGGTGAAACTGAATTGCGTCTCTTGCAAGTTCAATGTTGATTAAAAACAAAATGCAGTGCTGCCTCAGCCATACAGTGAGCCATTCCTATATAGCACCAGCAATGTTAGAATAATCTGCCCTTTTTTCTGATGTCCGTATGCCAGAAACCACACTGGAACTAGCTCAGGACCACGAGCTGACATTCACTCAGCTTCCAGATTTTAGCAACCTGGATCTGCTATTTGGGTTACAGAGCCAAAAAAAAAAAAATTAAGATAAAAAAAAAAAAAAAAAAAAAAAAAAAAAAAAGGCACCATTGTGGACCATCTAGTATACCCTGAGCTGCGAGTAATTTTATAAGTTACAGTGGCTATCTGAAAGCAAGACTAGCGATGCTGCAGAGCACACTAGAACTATAGGCAAACACTACACCTCTTTGTTTTCTTTTGGCAGTGCTGAATTACCTGCCATCCCCAGGAGCTCCTGCATGAGGACAGCCGCACTTGCTGGTGGTGACAAGCAGGGATGCTCCCCTCCCACCTCCCACCGCGATGCCTGCTCACCGCTTTGGGTCTGCTGCTGTTCCGGAGTGGCACAGGCTGCGCTTGCTTACGAGTATCAAGATATGAGCAGCACAGAAGGTGCTTTGGATGTGGAGCAGTGCAGTTTCTGAAGAGCATAAGAATGGCTTAGATGAATTCAGTTACACAAACAAGCACTTATGTGCTTAATAACGTCATCTAATGAAATCAGAACAGAGATGAGAGGATCTCTCAATTCATTAAGCCCCCTCTCTTTGAGAGATTTTTTTTTTTTATTGCCCAAGGGCTGGATTTAGCACATTCCTGGGGACCAGTTGCTGCCTTCTGAGTTTTCTCCTCGATAACCTGATGACAAAGCAGGAGAGGGTTTCAGTCTGCTTTCTAATATACATGCGAGTGTGAGTCCAAATTTGCCTTTTGGCACATAGCAAAAACCTGTGGAAGATGCCCAAAAACTTACTTTTTAAAAAAAAATTTGTGTGTATTGTAGCAATTCAGTCAGTTGTATCTTGCTTCAGAAATAGGGGAGGTACCTGCCTGAGTCTATGAGGATTCATGCAAGTTAACATTAAAAGCAGTCTAGAACACATTTGTCCATGCTTGTGTGCACAGATTCAGCCTCGCTCTTTGCACCTTTGCAAGCTGCATCCTACTGCACCCTACTGTCATGTTAGTTGTTCGGTGTGCGAGGAGACCAAAGCCAAGGTTTTGTCAAGTTCCCTCTCCAGCTCATCCTCCAGTGCTCACCTAGGTGTGTGCACAAACCAGAGTGGCTCTGTGATCCCTCGTGCAAGCACCAGAGGTGTAAAGCGTCACAGGGAAAATGTGGCTAACATGACATGATCTGGTGAGAGCCTCATCAGGGCCTCCCAAAAATCCCACATTCAAATGGGAAGCAGAGATGAGAAAACAAACCAGCCACCTGGAAGCCCTCCAAGCCGGTAACTATTTCTGCTTGCTTTTCCAGGTGTAGCTGCTGATCCCTTTTGTCAAGTTCTGAGAAGTCAAGATGCTGTGTGAGAAGAGAACTCCAGTTCCATCGGGTAAGTGAGAAGCATCCAGGCCAGATGCACTTTTTAATTCTGAGCAACATTACTTTTACCGGGAGCGCTGAGTCCTGAGACAGAAACAGGGAGAGCCCCAGGAGAGCGGGAAGGTGCAGTGGATAACAGTGAGATCCCACAGATGCTGTCTTCTTCATATAAGTGAAGTAAATCTAGATAAATCCTATTTAGAGCAAGCTGCAAAGGTCTGTCAGGTTGCATCCTGAGGCATGTGCAAGGTTTGCACAGTTCCAGAGTAGGAAACATTTGATTTCTGTTATTTGTTTTCTATTATTTCCAATACCATCCCCACTAGTGTTCCTGACCTCTGCTCAGTCCTGCACTGCTGAGGGAGGCACATTTAGGGGCTGCACCACTCTTCTCCCTGCGTGCCTGTCACAGTGTCCCCGAGCTGCCCCAGCACAACGGTCCTCCCGAGCAGCCCAGGCAAAAAAACTGCCCCAGAGTATTCCTGGTGTGGGTTTGCTCTGGCTGTGTTAGGGGCACGGGAGGGAGGAAAGTGGATCAACCAGCTCATGGACCAGCTGAGGGGGTAGTGGGGGTTACTGGGAGAGAGAGGAGGGAAAGGAGGAAGGGCTGGGTGAGGAAAGGAGTGGAAAGCTGATGAATGTCATGAAAATAAGAGCAGCATTTCTACCTTCTGGGAACACAGAGGGCTCGCATTCTCAGACGTGTATTTGGTGTGTGTCAGAGAAGGCATTTAATGACTTAGTTTAAGATTTTTTTCAAAGAGTAACTATCTAAAAATATCTAAGGAGTTGAAGGAAAATAAGAAAGTTCTCATTTATTTCTAATCACTTGTGGAAACTACATGCTGTTATTCCCAAAATAGGCACTTCATGGCTCGGGACAAGAAATACTGGACAAGGCGAGACGTCAGGCTTTCAGCATGGACCACTGTTCTCTGTTCCTATGCTGCTCTCTGTTTCTATGTTGTTCTGAGCAGGCTGTCACTAACTCGGAATCAACAGCAGTGTCTGAGGCATCCTTTCTCCCACATAGCAATGGGAACTTATAAAGAAAGTAGCAGCTACAATGTTTGCCATCAATATTGCATTAACTATCTCTAAATCACAAGGGCTTTTTAGAAACCAACCAACCAAAATCCAGATGATGAGAGCACACCAAATCAGCAACCCCACACGTGTTGTTAATGGGCCAATTAGCCAAAAAACAGGGTGAGCATCTCTGAACCGCATTCTCATAGAAACTCTGCCACTTGGTGTCTGTTATCTGCATCCCATGCAAACCCGAAGCCTGCTTCCAACTCCTCTTCGATCCAAAGTGGAATACAAACAATAACTGATGTTGGTACAAGGCGCTGAAAATGTCAACTGTTTTGCAAGTGCTGCAGCTTTTATCTCTGTTACAAAGGGGTCAAATATTTGACAAAAGGCCATTTTTGCCTCTATTAATCCATACTCTCAGAAATCACAAAACAAATGTATGAATGAAACACTGAAGAAAACCTATGAGGACTTAGAGATGGGAAAGGTTATTTAACATCAGCAAAATATACTTGAATCTCTGTTGATTCACTGCCTTCACTTTGTTCCTTACTGACATGTCACCCTTTGTCACAGAAGGACGTGTCCTGTTCCCTTCAGGTCACCCAGCTGTGCTACAGCTCCTGCTGTCTGGACAGCCCTCAGCCAGGACGCAGCTGCGGGAAGATGAGGAGCACTTCAGCCATCGCTGTGTCCCAAAACACCAAACCCCTTCACCTCCCTTCTGGTGCCCCGAAACCCATCCCTGCCCCAGCTCCCTGCTCGGGAGGGAACCACCACCACTCCCAAACGCTGCTGAAGGCTCTGGTGACCTGCGCAGGTGGGAGAGGTGGATAGCCAGGCCATCAGCTGAGGCAGGGTCCACACCAAAACTCACCTACTCTCTGGGTTTGGTCTTACAGTCTTACAGGAATGGCTAGACCACAATGCACATAAGCTGGAGAGGCACAGACACCCGCCTGGCACACAGCCACAGTCTGGAGAGAAGGTCAAACAGGCGAGAGAGGATTCAGGGAGTTCTGTGCATTTTTATATTAAACACAAGAAATGGATTTACAGCACTCTGAGAGCAAGTAACATTCCAAACCAATAGATACCAGAACTTACACCTTTACCTTCCAAGTCTTCTAAAAATGTCAGTGTAAGAGACTGTCGGCACTGAAACAACCAGCAGCCTTTAAAGACGGAGGAATCTTCCCCTTTCCCGACGGGCACGGCCGCTTCCACGCACTTCTCAAGTCTTATTTGTTCTGGCGTTGTCTCACCCTGGCCAGCAATAGAATAAAGCACCAGTCAAATGATTCACTCGGATAACATCGGTGGTCCGAAGTTACACTTTGGATGTATAACTAAAGCCCCCACGGACTTGTATACAGAGAAATCTCTTCACATGACTGTGCATTGGCCAAGTGCTAGATTGCCATCTACTGGAGAATAAAATCCAGGAAATGGATAACTGCCCGGTAAGGGAAATATGTTGCCTGTGCATTTTTGTTTTTAACTTTCCCTGCTTCTGTACAATTAATCCAAGTCTGTGATGGCCTTAGAAAATTGTTTCTCTGTTATGGTAAACATCTGGTCTTCACTATCTTCAAAGTTAGACCACAAAAATACTACTTTTAGAGTGAGGCACTTCAAAAATTGTTTTTTAAAATTGCTGCAGAACGTTGAGCCTATATGGTCCATTTACAGCTGGAATCCCTAGATAAGAAGCCAGAAAAACAATGTTGCTAAGGGTTAAAGCTTTCCTAGTCCTGGACATCTGAATTTGTGTGACCTTTGTGGTCTAACAGTTGTAAGAATGGCTGCCGGATAGCTAAATAATATTACTATTGAGTGATAAAATTACTACTAGCAGAATTTATGCCAAAGGCAAAGGAAAATCATGTATCTAAAGCTTTCTTCCTCTGCCCCTCTCCTTTTGCCTGTATAAGGAATGTGTGTTTTTAAGCCCATTAATATAGAGTAATCTCTTGCTGCCTTCCAATTATTTGGTTTTGTGTTGTTTGTTTTTAAGAAAATGCCATAAAGTCAGATGTTCTTAGAAGATAGGAAGAAGAAGAATTAAAATTGGTGGTACAGCCTCAGCTCACCCTGCAGACTGGTCTGCAGCTGCCTTTGATGAGCTGAACGTGGTTCCTGCAGGATGCTCCTCTCAGTTGCTGCAGAACGTTACTCTGCATAATCTGACTGTCCAGGTGGCAGATTTAAAAAAAGGAAAAAAAAAATCTATAGGACTGTGGACTACATTACTGAGGAAGTCTGGGGCAGATATGAAATGAGGCAGAGATGTATGGTAACATAAAGAATGGTTTCATGGCTGTGTCAGTTGAGGCTGGTTTGAGTCATGCCTGTAACACAGAAAATATGAAAAAACCAGATACTTTGTTTAACAAGACAGATGAAGCTTATTGAAAGTTTGGCTGCGTTTCAAGAAAACATGCTCCAGCCACCACAGCAGTTCTGAGTCCTTCTGCCCACCTGCACCTCTGCCTCCTCCCCATCTTTCTTTACATCTGTCCTGTGCCAGTATTTTCACTCCCCTTTTTCTCCTCATCACCTTTCCTTGCTTATCTTATCATTAGATCATCTCTCTTGGTGCTAGTTCCCACCTACTCCTCTCTGCCGAATACCACAGCCGTGAGTATTTTCCTCAGGACAACTTCTCAACTCCCGGCTGCGGCTGCTCAGCTGGTGCAGCAGGAGAAGGTGTTCTGGGGAATGGGAACGTCCCGTTCCGCAGGAGAAGGTGTTCTGGGGAACGGGAACGTCCCGTTCCGCAGGAGAAGGTGTTCTGGGGAACGGGAACGTCCCGTTCAGATCCTGCAGTGTTTCAGCAAATCTGCTGAACACCTTCTCAGGGTGCACAGTGGCTGCAGCCAGCGTTGAGATTCACTTCAGGCTCAACCATTTTCAGTGCAAAATAAAAAAAGTTTATCATTTAACTGCAAGTAAACAAAAATCGCACAAGTGATGAGACCCAGACTTTGCCAATAGCAGTGATCCTGAAGCACCGAGGCAGAAAGTGCTCAATGACAAAGGAGGAGCAAGTACAGCTGAGGGGTTATTGGTTGTTGTTGTTATATAATTTTCCTTAATTTTTTTTTCTTAAATGGTTGTATGATTTTTTTCTTAGAGGAGAGAACAGATCAGTCTGCAATGTAACCGGGGGAGTCCAGCCTCCCAGGGCTGGACTCTAATTCTTACTAGAATACTTACTGAAAAAAAAAAATCACTTTGTTATTAGTTTATATCACATTAATTTGGGGGGTTTCCTTTTCAGGAGAAAGTACATTTCTGCTAATCTCCTAAACAAAGCACATATTGGTTTTATTCTCTGCCTCTCAGACAGGGCATGTGGTATCTTTCCAAAGAAAATCTCCCACACCATCTGACTTTGATCATAATCCACAGCGTAGCAACCCATAAAACAGAGGCAAATCTCAGTGCTGAGCAATGTACAACTGGGAGGAAAAAAAAAAATCACTTTGTTATTGGTAAACTCCAGGCTCCAAGTCAGGAGATCAGTTTATTGGTTCAATTCTCTGTGCAGCAGTTTGGATATTTTTCCATTTTGATGAGAATGTATTTTTTGAAAATGAAGAGGAAAAGCCAAACAAGGTGGGGAATTGGGGAAGTTTCCAAGCAGAGCGCTGAGAGACAGTGTGCAAGAGACAGCAACTTCAGAAATAACAGTGTATTTCTTTTCTCTACCTTTGGCAGAGAGAGTGGGAGAATGAGAAGTCTGTGAACTATTTTTTTGCAAAACCTTTTTTAATAATCTCATTCAGAGAATACAGCCAAGCTTACATATTATTTATTTACGTTTTGTTACTTTCTCTTTATGAAACAATGGTATTCTGCAATGTACTTCCATTGGCTGCCCTAAACTAAGGCACTTATTTCAGCCCATCTTGATTCACCCCAATGCTAAACCAACCTATTGCTGGTCCTGGTGCCATAATGAAGTCTAGCGCATAGCTTGATGTAATTACCCAAGCATGGTTTTGTGTAGTTATTTATTTACTTATTCTGTACATCCTTTTCCTTCAGTGGTGTGTCTCAAGGACAAAGAAACAGACTTTTCCTACCCAAAATGTGCATATTCATTCTTCTTGATCCACGAAAGCAGTACTTTTTAAAGTACTGTATCTCTGTTCTCCTCTAATTCTTCCAGGAGCTCCAGTGACCCCAGCCACTTTCTTCTCTACTGCTGTCGTTACCCCCTCCCTCAGTACTTTCCCTTCACAATATTAACCCTAGTTAGCCTCCACTGTCCTAAAACCCAGCCGCCTGGAGTTCCTGCCCCCAACAACTGCCTCTTCTGCCCCCTCCATAGCACCAGTCCAAACCAAGCAGGCTGCCCCACCTCCTACCCTTGGAGGGACAACCTCGCTCCATGCTAGGGCAGGTCTAGGAGTGCCTTGGCACAATGGGAAGAGTCCAAGAGGACACCTCTGGACTTGCTGTGAGGCAAATGTGGGTCCCAGCAAAGTCGGGTTGGGGACGGGACTCTGTTCTTTCAGTGCAGTTATCTGAGTTAGTCATATTTAATTCAATAACTTCCTTCCTAACTTAGTAGCTGTGGAGTTTACGTATTTATCTATATCTTACCTACTGGATGTCGTTAAGGTCACTGCTATTTCAGAAAATGATGTGTTAGAATTTTATGTGGCCCAGGATGAGGACAGGGAGAGCTTTCATATGAAGAGAGACTAAATAGCTCTGAGATGTGAAGGGAGAGACTGGCGCAGGACAGGATGAAGGCCAGTGAAATGATGATGCCCAGGGAAACTGTGAATGGAAACCAGTTTGCTCAGGGTCTTCACAACACAGTAAAACCACTGATAGTAAATCAGCAAGAGGAAATAATTGTTCATGACCGTGTAGTTAAATTGTGGCATTCCTTACAGCAAACTGCTTCAGAAGCCACAAGAATTAAGGAATTGAAGAGATTGTGGAATATAGCTTTATTTATGAATGCTAAAAAGATTAGGATACGGAAGCCGGCTTTACATCAGGAGACACTTAAACCACAGACAGCTGGGAGACTGTACAGGGGAAAAAGGTCTCATACTCTTTCCACAAACATAATTTAGGATGCATCTGAAGGAAAGATACCAAGATGAATAAACCCTTAGTCTGACCTAACACAACTGTTCCCATGTCCATGCATTTGGGAGACCCACTGGTAGACTGGAAGGTGCAGCTGGTGCTTTCCTCCTTGTATCTCATTTTTTGCACAGCCTGGAGTAGCCGTAACAACATGGATCGAGCCGCAGGGGTCAAATATGAGGTCACTTGTCTTTTGGCTAAGAGCAATCTGCAGTACCTCAAACCCCAGTTTGATTGCCCAGAAACCTGCGAGAATTCAAATGAAGCAGGAAAGGGCCTCTCCATTAAAAACTGAGAAGCTCACTGCTGTGTTACTCCGTAGGGCTTCTCAAACTTCAGCTGATGCCAACAGCAGCAGCTGAGGAATGGTCTCTCCTGGCTGACACTCCATTTTCATAGGCAATTTATGGAGCTTAGCGTTAATATATAGCCTTAAATAGTTGCTGCTTTTTCTCCTTCCGTGTGGTAATGAAGCTTGTGACAAAGCCAGGAGCACCCGATGAGAAGAAAGGGAAGCAGAAGTGTTCTCATTGCAAGGGTCACCGTGGGGACACTTTGGTGAATTAAGCAGCTGTGCAATGGGTGACATAAACGTGGCTCGGACGCTATCTGTGCCCTCTCAGCTTTCCACTAGTGCCTCGCAAACTGAGAAGCAGAGAAGCTATTCATCCTACTTAGTCCAGACAGATTCCAGACATCTACTTTCCCAGTGTTATTCCTATTACTAATTTTTCAGGGTTGAAGTGACCGCAGAAACCAGAGAAACAACCACGGCAGCTACTGCCGGACCTTCAGGGCCTGTCTCTGTGAGATGAAGGGGCTGCCACGGTGAGGGGCAGGGGAGGCTGGTGGAGCATCCCCCATGGGCCGCCCCGCAGACATCACTGGTCCCTGCTTCAGCAACTCCTCCTGGCACGTGCTCCTCCGGGCTCTGCTTTACTGCCATTCCCAACAAATAAAGGGCTCTTTGCGACCCACAAAGCCCACATTCACCACCCACAGCCTGTGCATTGAAGTCTGCTCCCTGCCGTTGTTTTCTGCAGGAAAATGGCTAAAAACCCCTCCATCGGTGCTGTTTTTCCACAAATAGGGCCCGTCGTGATTAAGTACGTGCACTCGAGGGAGCTTTCCAAGCTTGAGCAATCCATCTGGCAGGAGTACGCAAGGCTGTAAGATTTGTTTCTGCGGTACAGGACCAAAAGCTGATTTAATTGCATTAGTCACCAAGCAGCAGTACCGCTGATCTTGGACCCGGGGTGCTGGCTGGCCTGCAAGTCTCATGGTTATTTTAACTTTGTTTGTTTGACCTTTTCAGTGGTCCAGACCCCTAGAGGAGCTGAAGAATGCTTCATCCCCCCGCTGTCACCTCTGAAATGCAGAGCGACTAGGGCCAAGCCTTAGGCTACGTATCAGGATGCACAGGGTGAGTAATGGTTCATCTTCCCAGGGGAAAAGTCTGTCTTTTACTGATTGACTTTGAGGAATCCAATTTTTAAGTAGTGACTGAATTCGATAGGAAAGAAGGAAATGGAGCTGGCTGCTGCTTATTGCTCTGAGGATCATTAAACCTTTCTTTTATTTGTTAGCTGTGAGATTTCTTTATAGGCAGATAAATTCACAGATCTGTAGAACAGAACCAAAACCTGACATTTAGACCCAGATACAAGTTTTCTTGTAAGTGTTCAACTCATGTTATCCACTGATTCAAGCAGGATAAAAAGAAAGAAGCTGAAAAAGTTATGTCCTAAGATAAAGTTTTCAGAGCCCAGCAGGGCTCTCTCCTTCAGGTATGTCATTTAGAGATACATATTGTGTATCTAATACCTTTACTTACAATCACAGAATGGTTTGGGTTGGAAGGGACCTCAAAGACCATCTGGTTCCACCCCCTGCCATGGGCAGGGACACCCTCCACTAGCCCAGGTTGCCCAAAGCCTCATCCAGCCTGGCCTTGAACCCCTCCAGGGATGGGGCGTCCACAGCTTCTCTGGACAACCTGTGCCAGTGCCTCACCACCAAAACAGGAAAATATTTCTTCCTAATATCTAATCTAAATCTGCCCTCTTTCAGCTTAAAACCATTACCCCTCGTCCTATCACTATGTTCCCTGATATACTTGCTGCAATTCCTGTTGCTGTAGACAAAGCATTGCACAAGTTTAAGTCTCCAAATAATATTTCTAAAAAGCTGTTTACTGCCAGACCATTATTTTTTTAACCTCTTGAGCCAAAATCTCTCAAGCTGCACAGCATCTGGGGAGGAAATTATTGCTCAAATTGCCAGTGTCAGAACAGATGCCAGACAAACTTTGTTCCGTAGCAGTGATATCTCACTCATTGCTGTCTGAACAACACACTTGTGTCTTGGAGTCCTGCACTCTTCAGCTTTCAGGAGAGCACTGCACTTGTTAAAGCTGAGCTGACGCAAGAATTTGTACATGAGGAACCATAACACAACTTGCCTTCGACTCCTCTTGTCAGCTGGATTGCTTCTGTATGGCAGATTCAGAAAGAGAAAACCTAGAAGGAATTTTTCACCAAATAATCTGTCAAACTTTGATACAAACAGACAAGTCATACAGAAATAAGGATGAAATACATAAAATTTATTGTTTGATGCCTGATACTGTAGAACACTGTACTCTATGGGGTTTGAAAGACCTCCAGAAAAACCATAAACTTGGTAGTCCAAACCAGTTGAATCATAGCAAGCTACCACAAGAATCAGATCTCTGTTTTAATAATATTTATCTCACAAGATCTTGGTAAAATTTGACAATGTATTCTTTTTAAAAGATCTCACACCGATTGGTTTTGAGGATGACACAGATGATCTAAATGTCCTAACAGGTTATTTGTGCTCACTCCAACACTGAGCTCGCAGGTTGATGCTACCAAAGTCAGAATAGTCACCCCTCAGGGCAATACCCCTCAGGGCTGGAAATACTTTACTGTTTGACACTTCTTGATTAACACTTCTTGGGATTCTCAAAATAGCTGGGGAGGAAGACATCTGTGTCCAGATAAAAGACATTTGTGGATTTGTTCTTGGAGACATGCAGTTCCCAGAGCAGCATTACCACTGACCGCTGTGAGCCAAAGGAGATACTGAAAACGATGCCGCTGGTAACACGGAGAGTGAGAGGGACAAACAGACACCCCTGCGCAACTGCTGGCTCTGGAGGTCAATTAGGACTCCGGTAGATTATCCTGTGAAATTTTCAATAGGAAGAAAGGTAACATTTAAATTCTTCCAAATTTATTTCTGCTCAGTTTTGCTCTGACCAGGGAGCCAGGGCAAGCAGCTGTGTTTTCAAAATTCACTTTTATGGTGTGAAATTGCTTTACAGTCTAAGGGGAGGGGAGAGAGCTGAGGCTTGGTTTTAACAGAAGGTTAACATTTCACACTAAACTTATTTTAGCTAACTAAAGCATGATAAGCTTTCTTCCTGTACTGCCACATAAACATATATGGTATGGCTCCATCCTAGCTTCTGAAGTTAAGAGCTCCAGCTCTACTCTGAAAAGATACGCTATGAAAAAAGAACACATCCGTGTTTATTGGTTCTCAGTCACTCAAACCTCAGGATCTCTTCATTTAAAAATGGAGAAGATGTTTTTTCTAGCTGCTAGTCCTTAAACCGCACCTGGCTCACAAATCATCCCTCAGGCATCTCTCTGGGCTGGGGTTCTGGATGGGGCCCGTGGTGCCAGGAGGAACACAGCTTGTCTTTCAGAGCCCTGAGAGGGTGTACGGGGCTGGCAGCCTTATAAAACATTATTTTTTTTACTTCTAAGCTGAACACATTCAACCTGCTGGGCAGCTGAAACATTCCAGAAGTCACACGAGGTTGTGCTGAATACCCCGAAAGCAGAGGTGAGAGGTGTCGTTAATGGGAAAGGTCTCTGCTCTTCCTCCCACGAGGTAGGACAGCTTCCTCACAACACTTCTGGCTTTCTCTCCAACACCCTTCTCAGGAGGGACAGTGCAGTTGTGTTACATGAACCACAAAGTCCTGCTGGAGGGAAGAAACAGTCTGTGTGGGTAGTTTAAGTAACACTTTTTTTTTTTAATAGTTGTGGTTTCATAAACTTATAATTGGAAGTCACCTCAGAAGACAAATTCCTCATAGCTTTATAGAATACCAGGGAAAAGTGAGGACCCTGCAGGGCGGTGCAGCTGCCAGGAGGACATGCTATTGAGGTGGGGACGTACTGTCAAGGTCGGGACGGGGGAGAACATGCTATCGAGGTGGGGACGTACTGTCAAGGTCGGGACGGGGGAGAACATGCTATCGAGGTGGGGACGTACTGTCAAGGTCGGGACGGGGGAGAACATGCTATCGAGGTGGGGACGTACTGTCAAGGTGGGGACATGTTACCCAGGGGAGAACATGCTATTGAGGTGGGGACATACTGTCGAGGTGGGGACATGCTACCCAGGGGAGAACATGCTGTCGAGGGAGCTGCCAGCCTGGCCAAAGGCTGCCAACCACCAGGCCTATCTGCAGGAAATGTTCAGGCTCTGCTGCCAGAGAGGTTGGGGCTGGGGAGACACTGAAACATCCATGGGGAACACCAGGCTGATGGTGGATGCAGGGTGGCAAGGGTAGGGGCTGAAGAAAGGCCCAGGAGCCAAGCAGGGAGCACAAGGGTGGCTGCACCTGTGGCTAGGCTGGGCTTGGCTCAGTCTGGGGAGAAAAAAAAAAAAAAAAAAAAAAAANAAGGGAAGGATGACTCATCTGATAATTGCTAATTAGTTCTTGCTTGCAGGGAAGTTGGAGTCTCTGTCAGAAGCAGGGAGGGAGCCCTGAGCTGGTTTTGCCAAGGTAAGCTCAGAACCAGTGTTTAAATCTGCAATCTGACCTAGAGCAGGGGCCCTGCAAGGGGGTCAGGGTGAGCAGCATAAGGGGGGCAGGCGTGGGGTGTCTGCCAGGTCTGGGTCATCCCTAGCTCTTCTAACTTCTTTCCCAAACTGAATGCTCACCAGGAGTTCACCAACTGCTGTGAGCGCAGGAGCAATGGTTATCCCTGCTGATTTGTATTTCTTGGAGAAACTTCTGTATTTTACCCTTGCAAAGAGGAAATTGTGTTTTGCCAGGAAGCAAAGGGTGAGCTGCGGGAGCGTGCGGGCTATAGTTTTCCTACGCACTTAATGTAAGGTGTGCTGCAACTGATTGCTGACCCTCCTCCCTGTGGGCGAGTCCTCAACCTGTGTCTCCAGGATAATTCCTTCCCTTTTTCTCCCTTTTTTATTTTTATAGGATTCCCTCCTACCCTGTCCTTTGATTCCTTAAGCTAGTGGATTGCTGTTCAGCGTTAAAGTCTTTTAGCTTTATCTAAAAGCTTTCATTGCAATTTAATTCCTTCTTGTTGTCCAAGCAGTGGTGGAGAGCTCTTAGCATATTTTCCTCTCCCTTTACAACATGTTTTTGTCTGTCTTGTGGAATTCCTTGAATTGCCTCTTTCTCTTGTCTATGCTCTCTCCTACTAACTTTCTACCTTCCAGATCTGCTTTTCACCTTCAGGGGCAGTTTTTCTCTCTCATGTGTGATTCTGCATATACTCATGATAGGGTTCAGTGCTTTGCAACACACGGTGATTTTCTCTGCATTACAAACTTGCATAAATGTTCCTCTTCTGAACTGCTTTGATCTGTGCTCTCACTTAGCAGAATGATAAGAAACTATTCTGCTGAATAACTGCCCTTCTGTTTTCAAGCAGTCCACTTCAAAGAGGAAAAAAGCTGGCGGTTGTTTCATTTATTAAATCAATGGCAGTGCAGTTATGCTGTTAAATGGGTGAGGTCTTTTATTGGAGGGGGCAAAATCTGCCTAGTGTGGGCCGTCAGAGCATCATCACAAATTGTTTTTAAGTGGCAAAGGTGATGTAAAGAATCACTGTGTGACCAATAAACGCGTTATCACCTTTAAGCTACCATTCCCTCCTCCCTTAGGAAGGCAGGCACCATTTATCAAATGCTACAGCTTCAGAGTGCAAGAGTTCAGGATGGTTTGTGGTGATGTAAGCACACTTTTTACACAATGCTGAACCTGTAGGGAGTTATTTCATTTTTATTTTGAGGCTAAGAGGCAACTGAACCTTTATCATGGTTCTAAGGAATACACACGCATGTATGTTGGTTTGAGCTCACTTAAATGTGAGTAAACAGGGTTATGCTTACAACAATAAAAATAATTTTGGCAGCTATGGAAGAAGGCAAGAGGCACTACTGTAGTCCGCACCGCTAAGGAAAAGAGAATGCTTTCTAATTAGGATAAAGCATGTGGCTGTGTGGCGTGGGGGACCAGCCTCTCATTTACCCTCGCCCATGGCACAAGGGCAGAAGTTTAGTCCCACCAGCTGCCAGCAGCTAATTCTCTCTGTGCTGTGGAAGTCAGGGGGAGGGTTTTTTTCAAAGGAGAAATGAATGAAGCCTATTCTACTCATTGGTTTTGTTTTATGACTGTCGTAGCTCCAGGGAGCACAAGACCATTGACTTCAGCCTAACCTGAGCTATTGGTGGCTGCAACTTCTACAATCCCTTAGGAGGATTTACCAGAGCATCATTCCTCCAAGTCACTGCAAAGAAGTGACAGCACTTGTAAACAGATGATGATGAACTACCTGTGGGAATTGTTCCTCCTACATACAGTGCTGTTGGAGGGTACTGTCTGCCTGGTAGCAGGTGGCTGCAGGAATCCAGCAAGAGCAGAGGGACTAGAGACTAATCTTCATCCTGCTCTTCCTGTCCTGCAACAGCTTGACTTTTGGTGAGACAGCTTTGGGGTTAGTACAACAAACGTGCTGTTTGCATTGCCCATGCAGTGATATGCTTAACCACCACATTTGTTGAAACAAGAGAAGGAACATAAGAAGGGAATGAAAAGGGGGGGGGGAACTGTAGCTCTCTCCTATGCAGGTGCTCACTCTGTTCCCCTCGGCAACACTGACTGTATCTCCAAAGCTCTCCAGCACATACACTCCCCAAATGCCATCTACATTTACCTTTTCACAAAGGCATCTATCAACGTCTGATTAAAACCAGGAAATGCTGCTGGACAAGGCCTGGTCCAGGATTTCATAGGACCATTCTATGATTAGAGCCAGAATGCTCTCTGGAGATGGGTACAGTCCTCCGAGGATGGAGCTGCATCCAGCTTCAGCTTCTGCCAGCGCTCGCAGATGCCATCCCCACCAGCAGTCAAACCTCCCGCATGCTGCCAACTGCCTGGATAGGCAGCACATCCGCTGCTCCAGCCGTACCCCCCTTCCATACAGTCCCACACACCCCATCTTCCCTGCCAGTGCTCCTCAGGACATACTCAACAGCCTCAATGCTGGGAACCTATTTAACATGTTTTAGGAAGATAGCTCTTTAAAAATAGAAAGGAAAGCAAGAAAGAAAAAAAAAAAAGAAACAAGAAAACCTGAAGTGCCTTCTCCCATATGGGCATGTTGAGTAAAGAACCGTGTGTAAAAATTATGCTCTCTTCTCCCCTCACTTTCATCTGTAACAGACTTGTTCAGAATTTAATCAGGTCAAAAAAAGCTAAAAGTGTCAAAGGTTTCTTTCCCACTTCAGGAAAGTGCAATTTTCTACTGGCAACTAGCAAGATCATTCATCTGTCACTTATCATCATGTTTCATTAACTTTATGACATTTCAAGCACCTCTTTTTCTGGAATGTAGAACAGACCTAGTGAATTCTCTGTATCGCTTACTGAAGAATTCAGGCACACGCACACACTAAGCCAACACACAACAGCTTTCATTTAGTAATTTCACAGAATCACAGAATGTTAGGGATTGGAAGGGACCTCGAAAGATCATCTAGTCCAATCCCCCTGCCGGAGCAGGAATTTCCATGAAAGACTATTTTATTAACTTTCTGTATTTTGAAAAAAATGCTTTCAGAAGAATACAGAAGACATACAACATCCTTCTAGTATTAAGATATGAAATGTACGTGTCTTGGCTTGGAGTTCATTGAACCTTAACATAGGACTCATGCTTGGTGGGGTTTCGGGGTGGGTTTTTTGTTTGGTTCTTTTTTTAAGTGCGAATGTTAGTAACAAAGGGCGTAACACCAAGGAGGACAGACTTCTGTAATATCTAGGAGCTAGTCAGCATCCATTTGAATAATTAGGTGCTCTGCACCACAGTGGGAGCCTTCCTAGAGCTGGAGAGCTGAGTAAAGCACAGCAAAGGTGCCCAGTCCCAGAGCACTGGGAACGACCTTTGGCTCTGGTCTGGCTCTGCATTGGGCATAACAGCTCCTGGCTGAGTGCTGACCTGAGCTACTGGGTTGTCTCCATGTCACGCTCCCAAGTTTCTGTGCTGTGCCGGTAACATTTTTGCTCGGGACTCTTGCCCATGGCCACTCTGAAGTCAAGCAGTGCTGTGTTAGTGGGGTGGTTAGAGGGAATGATGCCGTCCATAACTTAGATATGGAAAACCACAGGAATTCAGTCTTCAGGGTGTTGACTGCTTCTCTTCTGGAAGTGCTAACCTGTCTGTTATGATCACACCAACTTTTTGCCTCGATACCAGTCTCAAGCCCCCTGGGAATTAATGAGTTTTTGAATATATAGATCAACATACACTAAATGGTGTTGTCATGACCTGTTGCACAGATTTCAGAGGGCAGAACTCAAGCTATGAAATGTCTGCACGTTACTCGATTTGCACATAGTCATATGCTGCATACGGGAGAGTTTGATGAACCATACTCACAATTTAACAGCATATGCAAGATACCATACAGTATATCAAATTGAACAAGGAAATTCAATCCATGGTCTTTCTCATGTGGTGTACCTGAGCACCTGAGTCTAAATGTGGAAACCGGAATGCTAATTGGGATATTTTCAGGTTGATGTTTGCACGTGTCCATCTTTACCTTTCTTGGTCACCGATTCGACACTTTAAGTGCTGCAAGAATCCTCTTGCGGCTCCCACGTGTTCCAGTGTTTGCTGGAGGCCATTCCTCTGTTCCCCTTACCTGCTTTGTAAATGCTTTGGACACTCTGTGAAAGAAGAGGTGCAGAAACAGACTCCCAGCTCGGGGAAAACCCCATATTCAGGACCTGAGGAGAGGTCGTTCATCCCCAGTACAACTGTGTCTAGATAAAGAGAGATTATAGAGCAACAACGCGATGCAAATCCAGATCACCACATCCAATATTTGAAAATGAACCTACTCAGGTGTATTGTTGACCGAACATGCCCTGGTGAAAAGGCAAAACGCCTGCAGAGTATATCTCATTTGGATCAAACTCGGGTGTATGCCACTGAGGTGGCAGTTTTGTAGGTTGTGTAGGAGTAAAGCCAGATCCAAAGCCAGGTTCAGGAAACCTTCAGCAAAATCAACACAGATTTTGATGGTTGGCTTTGTTTTTCTCCCAGGGGAAAAGCAGATGAGGGTTCAGGATAACTAGCAGCATGGAAATAATGCTGGAAAATCGGTGGAGTAGGATGACAAATAGAGCTGCTGTGAGTACTACCTGTTGGCCTACTTTATGTTTAGATCCTTTTCTGAAAAGAATCTTTCTGTTGCATTGTGGCTGAGTGTTTATCCCATTCCCATTTAAAACTTGAGTCAGACCTTAAAAAAAAAAATCAATGACATGCAAATAAAAAGCTGGCATAGAGGTCTAGCAAACTTTTGTAACTAGCAATTTTTTTTCATTAGAAAGGGGATGATGGCATAGTCCAATATAGTATACATGCATACTATATGCATACTATCCACATGCATTCCCACGTGCAGTTTGGCACTAGAAGTTTGGATAATTTTCCAATAATGGCCCAGGCAACTTAGCTAAGCTCCACCTCCCCTGTGTGCCATACTGCTTCTTGGTATGGCTTTACATTTTCTTCACCACTGAACCTCACAGCATATTTTCAAACATCTGTTGCCAAGAGAAATAATGTTCCTCATGGTGTTTTTACTGATGAAAATGTTTTTTTAAGGCTTAAGTGCTAATGCCAACCAAACTCATTTACAGTTACTTTTGGCATTGTAGGCAGTAGGGCTGTGCATTTTGTGAGAAGGTGTGTGACAACTTCAGTTAAGTAAACAAAAAAACCCTTCTGCATTTTTTTTTATTAAACATTCTACATAGAAAGGAGGTAGCCTGCAGAAAAAATGTTGGAAACTTATTTCAAAGGTGGGTTATAGATTATTAAGGAGAGTTGCAGTAAAATCTGGGGTGAATGCTCTGTCCCAAAGCCAAAAGAATTTGAAGGGAAAAGCTTAACCAGTTGGAAGAAAATGACAGATGATTTTGTCAGTTTGAATCAAGCAGAAGAGTGAAACCCAGTTTCCTCAGGATTCATGAAGAGAGGTATTTAAAAAAAAAGAGATAAAATAAAGATGCTGTATCCAGATGGTCAGAATCACACAGTAAAAAACTGTCTTCAGCAGGTGGAGATGGCCAGCCTTTTTAAGTGGTGATGTCAAGTCCCATCATCTAAAGCACTGCAGATGTGAGCAGGAGCTGGGCAGGAGGCATCAGAAAAACATCTAAGCACCATGTTTCTCGCAGTGACTCACTAGATGTCGTTTCCTACTCAGGACAGAGCACGTGCTCTCTCTCCGTGCTGAAGGGTGACATTTCCAGAGTGGAACCGTAAAACTGAGCTGCTGACCTCACAGCAGTTCAAGAGAGATGACTGCCATTTCTTGCGTAACGAAGAGTGGTGATTTCCACCCCAGCTATTTGTTTCGTTGTGGTTTTGGTTTGAGGGTTTGGGGGGTTTTGGGGTTTGTTTGGTTTTTTTTTTTTTCCTTCACATTTTTAGGAGGACAGAATGTCTTAAAAGTTTTGAAAACAAAGCAATAATAGGGATGTAAATGTTTGCACTGAAATCTCTAAGCTGGAGAGGACAATGGAGGTGGCTCACAAGTCCTGGCCCCAACCCCCTCAGGTTCTTGATGCCTTCTGGAGAAAACTGTGTGTGGGGCTGAGACTCTGCTGGGGGATGAAGGATCCTGGCAGTCAAGGAAGAAAGACTGCTGGGCACAAAATTTCTATCCATCTAAAGCCTTCCTACCCACTTGCACTTTTGCTGCTGGTTTAAGATTCCAAGTGGAAACTTTTCACTTCTGCGTACTCTGCTTCATCTCCCATCTGTTCCTCAATGTTTTTTCCAATAGAACCTAAAACATCTACCTAGCATTCCACATTTGTGATTTTGGGTCAATAACAAGATGTTATGCTTGCTGCACTCATCTGTCTAGACTGTTGATGTGAAGACTGAAGTACTTTGGGTGTGGGTTTGGGTTTGGTGTTTTTTTCTCCTGTTTTCATGGGCAAAGTCTTCCTGTCTTCTGTGCATACCACCGTAATTTGGGAGGGAGAGGCTCAGCCCACCCATTGGGGAGAAACAGGTTAGGCACTATTTTGACTGATACTGACTGTATTGAAGTCCATGGACCAGCTGATTCACACAAGAGTGCTGAATAAATAATAATAATTTAAAAATTAAAAATTAAAATAAAAAAAAATCACCTTCCATTTGGGGTAGGTGAATCAATTTTCAACTCCTGACCCTAGATTTTTTTTTTCTGGATGGCCTTGAAAAATTGTTGAGCTTGTCACAAATAGTCAGAAAAGAATAGTTTATGGATATAGTTTTGTGCTATTTACTTCTGTTCAGAAGTACCAAATACAATCAGTTTGATTCAGTACAATCAGGCTGATTCAGTGCTCTGAGCAGAACACAAACATATTCTTGTCTTTAAGTATCTTTCCTATATTAGCTAACTTTCTTCTAAAATGATCAGCAGTAAAAGAGTTAACAATATTAACTCTTAGTCTGTCATCTTCAGATTTCAGAGGCAGTACTGTATAGAGATAAACAGTTCAGACCAATTGAAAATTATTCTTTTGATTATCTTTGGTCTCTTGAATATAAACTGCACCAGTTCTGTGTGATTCGTGTCTGCAAGGATTTCTTCACAGCCATGTCACAGGGATGTGAGACTTGGGAGCACCAGCTTGATAACAGATTTAATAATGACATAGAGTCTTGTGTGACTGCAGCATAAGACATTTCAGAGGCACAAGAATTCAAACATGCCCTTCTTCCTTCCACCTTCTTGCTTTCTCCCTGTCATACAGGAGTTCCGACTGGTATTTGTTTACATAGCCCACAGTAAGCTAACACCAGCTATCATCTCTTGACTCCTCCTGCCTGTTTATTTCCACATCCGTGAAATATTTATTGCTGTTTCTAATATTCTTATATCCTGAGGGGAATAGCTTTTGTTTACATCTTAACAGAATTAAGTAGCGGGATGAGTTCACACAAGCCTTACAGGCATGCTCCTGCTTGGGCTGCTCAGCTGGGAATTGAAGCTGCTTGTGAAGAACTTGAAAACTGAAGTTTTCTAAGTAAAGGTCTAGGTTTCTGGTAAAATAGAAAGTGCTTTACATTACGTAACAAGATAAAATGTGTAATTTTGGGGCTGTTCACCCAGCTGAGCAGTTTATTTCCCTGCAGTAATAAATGTATTTTGTATCTTTCTACTCTTGACATGATTCATGATTCTGTATGTTTATCCATAACAAGGCATGCACGCAATCTAATCATTTTGCAGAAAGTTTGCCAGTTTAGGATCTGTTTGGCTGTCCCTGAATCTACTGCCAAACAATTTCTCGTTTGTAGTTGAATTTACAAGAGGATGTACTGGTCTTAACACGGCAGCGCTTGATTTACAGGCGAGCATGGCTCTCCCGTGCAAGGTGTAGATGAGTGTTGGCTCTTCCTCTTGCCTCAAACAATTTAAACTTGGACCTGCCACTTTTCTGCCAAGCTCCCTCCTTCAGAGGCTGCTGGTGTCTGCTCCTGGGCCCAGGGATCTTCAAGCCTTTATGCAAAGTGGAGTTCCTTTAAAGAGGGACAGTGTGAGACTGCCTGTCCCTGCCCCATAGGTCCCTGGGTAGGACACTCGCTGATGGGCAAGAGGGGGCTGAGCCCCAGGTGCCATTGCTCTGTGTGCTGCACAGTCTGGTAGAAATACCCAGCTGAGCGGTGCAGGATGTGTCCTGCCCGTCCCCCCGGTGCCTGGCTCCCCTTGAGCAGGAGCTGTCCTGAACTCCTGTGCCTCCCTGGGGCTCTAGGAGATGATAGTTTGGGGGGACTTTGGGTTTGGTTTGGTTTTCAGTTCAGAGCATCTAAAGCAATCTGGGCTGCATTACAGCCCATAATATTGATGATTTTACAGTGTGAAATTGTGGGTATTGTCGCATGCCACGGGGTCAAGTGGAAAACATTTTGCAGTACAAAGCCTGCTAGAATAACGTCAGAAAACTGTGCAAGGTGGAGGGAGCCAAACTTGGGGGATATTGCCTTTCAGGAACAACCCATGAAGTGAAATATTTGCAGAAACACACCCAGTCTTTCTCCTGGAGAAGGTTATCAGGTGTAGCCTGCAACAGGAATCTCGCTAGCAACTGAGCAATACAACTCATCTGAGCCATGGTGCTAAGCCCTGCAGCATGGCCTTTTTTTTTTAATTTAGCAGTAGAGGTGTGCTGAATGAGTCTCAGCAGAGGCCAGGAGCTGAAATTTCTGTCCTTGAAGAGGTAGACTGTAATGAGGGAAAATAGATTGCAGGAGGAATTTTGCTTCCCAGTTATGTAAAGGCTGTTCATTTGAGCCATGGGATGCCATTGGCTTGGGAAAAGAGAAAGAGAGATGGCTCTTGCAATTTTTAAAAAATATGTACATTTAATATGGCTTTAATGGTCAAGCAGAGTAAAACACGTCTGGGAAATATCTGTCTCAAAAAAAAAATCACTGGAGCAGGACATACAAAGAAAGGTTGGGAGGTAAACATACATTAACATTTGTAAACATGCATTAAATATTGAATTCTACATTAAAAGTAACCATTTTATTTCTGCTTTTACATTGTCATTTAAGTCTGAACCACATTTTCAAAAGCAGATTTAAAAAAAAATAATGTAATATCTTCATAGATTGAGCTTCTAAGTCACTCAGATGTTGCAGAAAGTAATCCCCCCTCCCATTTTCTGATTAACTAACTAATGTTCCTAGAAAAAAAAAGCTTAGTTAAAAAATAGCTTAAGTTAAAGGTTTGCATAGTCTGTCATCTGGTGTAGGGAATAAGAAAGTTTCCCTAAGAAGTCAGAACTAAGATTAATACCCCATACTTGTAAGAGAAAATAATTTAGACTCCTTTTGTTATGATTCAGGGACAATGCTTGTTGGAAGATTATTGGATGGTGTTCAACTTTCAAAGATAATTCTCTTAACTGGGACTCACTTTATCACTTTGGCATTCCCGTTGTCTGTTAAGATGAGAAGTTTGGGTCCCAGAAAGCAAACTTAAATGGCAAAAGGTAGAAATGCCTGCCCGGGTTAGAGCTCATCAAACCATAGCACTGCCCCTACTTTTCAGCACTGCGTGTATATAGGGTGCGTGTAAGAAGGGTATTGAACAGCTGAAGGTCACAGACAGCAACTGCAGCGACCAGAGCTTGAGGAAATATGTGACCAGTGACAAAAGTCACAGAAATTTGGTTTGTTTAGCTTGGAGAAAAGATGCCTTTGAAAAATGGGAATAACAATCCTCAGAAATGCTGGAGACCGCCAGGAAAAAAGGGAATAAAGCTCTTTTCTGCGGCCTCTGTGGATAGGACAAAAAATACCGATCACAAACTGCATCAAGGGAGATGTATCTGAGACATCGCTGGTCAGAAGAGTGAAAGACTGGAGGCCGGTGAGGTGGTGGGCTCTTTGTTGTCAGAGGTTTTAAGAACATCTCTTCAGATGTTGAAGTACAAAGATCTGTCAGGGTAGTCTAGGCACAGCCAGTGCTAGATGGCATACCAAGGTCCCTTGTGGACCTACTTCCATCGTTCTACTACTCTTAAAACAAAACACATCACTCTTTAGCTACTGTAGATGTAAAAAATAAAAAATTACCTTTTTTGTTTTCTAATGCTGTTCTCCGCTGAGGTCACAAAGGATATGGGGATCCTCATGTGGTAAGGCTTCTGAGCAATGGTTTAGCCGAATGTTGCTTGCATCATTTCTACACCTTCACGCCCTCTACATAGTCCTAGAAAATGGCTTTACATTTGAGGAGAAAAAAAAAAAAATCTCTTGATGCTCAATCTTGACTTGGAAAGAAAGGTGTTTCATGTGAGCAAAAACATGCCTTCCTTCTTGGAAAGGGTTTTTCATGTTTATGGTCTTGGCCACAGAAGCAAAAAGTGAATGATATAGACCTGTACTCGTTGCATACAGTTTTTTTTCACTGAAGGCAATGGCAGAAACCACAACTATAGCACTAACATTTCAGTTATGTCCTTCAGATTCTGTAATTAACTGGGATTATTCCTGGAGTCAGTCCATGCCACCTTCAAGCTTACTCAAAGGGATGAAAACCTTTCCTACCTCTATAATTAAAGCTTTTTGGCCTTTCATGTTAAAGTAGATGTGAGAGAAGTTTTTAAAATAATGAGATGGATATCTATTCAGCAAAATGCGTACACATGTTTTTTTGGAGTTTGTTTAGTTCTTGGTACCTGAACACACTCAAGCATGGGCCTTGCTGAATCACAACTGCCATGCTGTTAGACTTAGCTGGCTCATAACTATGGAGCTGAGAAGTGTAGTGCTCCCTGACAAATGTAGAAAAAAATGTGAAAATGCACAGTACAGAGAATAGCAGCTTTATTTTCTTCCAGTCTACTTATATACCTCTAATCTACACTCTTCTCTTTCTAGTCTTACTGTGTTTGTTGCAGGCTGCCTGGTCGAGCTGACTCAGCCATTTAATTTTGAAGATCTGTTAACCACTTTCAATTCATCATTTAGCACACCATCCCCTCTGCCATACTCTCCTCTGCTTAATTTTGGTGTCCTTGCTTGTCCTCTTTGATTCTATGATTCCTTCTTGTCTATCTCTTCTAACTCTATCTTAGTCCATATCATATCCGCAGCTTGCTTTTGTCCCTTGAAATGTCTATTCCTTACGAAGTGTGCAGATAAGCACCTTTTCTACTTTTGTTATTGTTGCTGGTTTTCCCTTATGCCTTTGCTGTCCCATTTGTTCATGACTATGTATCAGATCCAGTCACCTTCTCACAGTGTTATTCTCTCCAGGGTTTTAAGTCTGAGGTTTCAGTAGGATCAGAAAACCCCACACTGTGGGCAAAAGGACATTTAAATATGTACCAACTAGATCTTGGCTACGAAAAGGCTTATATCTCCTAAATGCAAGGCTTAGAAGGTGTGACTGGGAAAGACCAACAGCATTATGCACAAGAGGTTGGACCAGGGTGAAAACCCATAATTGGGCCACGAAGCTTGTGAGATGAGCCAACTGTACTCCAACTGAGTGTCTCATGAGGACTGCTGGGTGCTGGGGGGACCCTGGGTCTTCACATAGAGCTCTGGCCCATGCAAAGAGAAGTCTCTTGGGGCATAGTCCTGCTTGCCCTATGACTAGAAGTCTAAAAATTAGTATGTTGTTTTAACCGATTTCATTTCTGGTCTTCCTTCTAAAAGCTTTTTCTTTCCTTGTCTCCCATTAACTTGTATTTCCCAAAGGGTGAAAAATGGATTTAACTCCATAATTAATGCCTCATCCCATGTTCTGCTTAAGCTGTGAGCAGAGGAGGACAGAGAAATAAATATTACCAAAACTGAGGTGCAAAATAAGTGCCTAGAGCAGTTCAAGCTGAATGAACGGGTAGGCAGAGTAGGTGACAGTGCACTGGTAATGTTTAGATATAGCCTGGCTTGTTGAACCAGATGTCAGGGCTGAGAGATTGGCAGTATGGCCAAACGCATGAAGAAGACGACTGAGTTCTTTTTCTACTATACTGAGAGACTGGCAGTATGGCCAAACACATGAAGAACAAAATAGAAAAGGAACATGTAGAGGAAGACTGAGTTCTTTTTCTACTATATTAACTGCTAAAGATCCACAAAGGGCAAGGGAGGTGGGCTCCAACATTAGCTTGGACAGGAGATGGATCTGAAGTGGATCTGCAAGATAACAAACCGATGATAACTGCATTTGTGTTCATAGCTCATACTGCCCAGAAATAAGGTGTGGAAGGAGAAGGGAACAACAGTGCCCACGGAGCTGGAGAGGACAGCAAGGCTGCTCCCAAAGAGTGGACAGGAGGGAGAGGAAGGAACAGGGATGCCAAGGAGGACCTGGCTCGAGGCAGAGTCAGCAGTGCCCTGGCTGCCCACTGAGGAAGAAGTTCTGCACCCAGCTTTGGATTAAGGAAATAGGCATCTGAAACCTTGACAAGAGCAGCCTGCCTGTTCTGTAAGCAAGAACCTAGGTTTTTCTAAACTTCTAAAGGAACATTTACTGTTTCTAAATGACTTCTAACCCCCACAGGAAAGGCAATGCGTCAAAGCTAAGTATCACAGTTTAATCTGCACCCCTCACTGAAGTACAAGACAAGTTTTGCTTATCACCCATTAATTTATTCATTCTTCCAGTGTTGTGTACCTACATGATAGGTATATCTGTAACATCAAAACACCCAAGGAATTGTACTCCTGGAAGCTGATACGTCTTTAATTAGCTAGATTTTATTCAACTAACTATGCATTATCTGAAAGGCAGAATTGGTAAACTAAAAGGGAATAAACAAGCTACTGTTTTGTAGTGTAGAGGGAATTAAAATGCGATGCATAGTATTTATATGTCCGTCATGTATAAAACTGCTCTGCTTCCAAAACACTAACTCTGCAACTTGAGTTAGAAAAATCCATCCAGTCGTTCAGCTACATTAATATTACGCAGTGAATAGATGACATGAGACACTATTGTCCTTTTCTCTTCCCTTTTTGCCTCTATTATTAATATCAGTAAGAAGTAAGAAAAACTTGTTATGCAAGGTAAGTTATTCAGTGAGACAGTTATAATTCTTAGGGAAAGACATTATTGATTTTTACAGAAAGGCTGAAATTAGAAGATATAAAGCACGCTTTTGTCAAACACAGGTTTTGGGGGCTAACTACTTCAATGCCACTCAGAAGCAATAACAGTACTTCTAAAAAGAGAAATATCTTGACAAACAGACCGCAAATCCATGACACATTTATCTAAGTAATAAAACTTCTCTCATGGAAATGACAATGGATAAAAAAAAGGAACATTTGTAGCAGGCAGAATGATCCATTGGAAGAAAATAATACATGCAAGTTTCAGCCTAACTTCTTTGTTTTTCCATGGAAAAATCAATGACCTATGGTGTATAGGATATCCGTTAATTATGTAAGATGTCAAACCCTGTAAATGATGTAAGATTTGATTTTACAAATCAGTTCTTGCCTGTGAAAAGATTTGCAATAGTAGGTACTAGTGATTAAAATGTCAGCATGAGGGACTGCTGCAGGTTCTACCACTGTAATAACAGAACGTAGTAATTACATGTTTGAAAAGTCCACATAATAACAAATACAAAGTTCAAGTTATTTTAAAGAGTGGTTTCAACTGAAAATTAAAAAGCAGCAGTAAGGTACAGCAAGGTGGTCTCCATATGTGGGCCTTTTTCTAACCAGAACATAACTCTACAGCTGCCTTTGCAGCACATTTACCACCCTGCCAGCCAGGGGACCCACATTTGAGGACAATGTCAGATTGTCTGTGCCTGACTTTTGCAAAAATTGCACATATTCTGAACATGATCCATTTGCAGTTTCTTAAAGCACTCTCCTATTCTCGGTTATTTGCATTCTTTATTTCCCCGCCAGCCAAATCCCAACAGGACTTGACAGTTTCAATGACAGCAGTTTCTTCTCACTTTCTAGAGCATAACATAAAGAAAACAGAGCAGAATTCCTATAGGTTTTACCTTACCTCTCAATGTACCCTTTGCTTTCAAGATCCAGCCCTTCATTCCTGACAAGCCTAGTACTACTATTTTTAAGTGCAAAAGGAACGTGTTGAATCACACAGCAGTCACAGCTCAAAACACATCTCTGCAGTGGCAGATTAGGCTTATTTAATAGGTGATGTCTTCCTTAAAAGATAAAGTGACATCATGTGTATTTCACATTTACCAACATGTAGACTGTTGGAAAATAGTGGCAATAGAAAATTTTTGGAAATTTCCCTACTGTATTTTTTTCTGGTATTCTTTTCCTGTTTAGCATCTCCTTCCTATAGTTCTCTTCCATTCAACTAGAACTATATCTGCTTGCAACAATACAGCTTGTCCCATTTTGTTGTTATTACAAATGTGTTCTGCACACTTCTGATTGTTTTGCATCTGAACTCACAGAATCACAGAATCACAGAATGTTAGGGATTGGAAGGGACCTCGAAAGATCATCTAGTCCAATCCCCCTGCTGGAGCAGGAACACCTAGATCTCTCAAAAACTTTTCTTTGAAGCATTGCTGTCCAAGCAGCAACTTCTTTAACAATTCCTTCTAGCTGGAGGCCCTGCCAGAACAGGTATGTGATTATTCCTTTCAGAGACCATGCTACGAGGCATGCTCAAAGTGCAAACGTCTGGCAGCCTCTCTGAAGCAAAGGACTGAGTTGCACACAGCATGTTCAGCATCCCATCTCAGCTTCTCACCTCGGTCATCCCCAAACTACTGACATGTTTTCATATTCGCTTAGCAAAGGACAGTTAGACTTTAAGTTGGGCGAACTGGACAAAAGTTGGGAATTCTCACTTTGCTACCATCAGCAAATCCTTGCCTCTCTGCAAGTTAGCATGCAGTGGCACAGGAGGGAGTAGACTTCTACTCACAGTAGAAATCCCACTATGAGTAATTTCCCTTGAAAAACATAAGACAATGATGTAAATGTTATAAAATGTTTCACAGTCTTTCTGCCAAACTTCTTTGGGATCTTCCCAAGTCTTGAGCTATGCAGAAAAACAGCACGTGGGGTACTCGTGCCTTCATCATTCCCCATTTAGAAAGTCTCGCCATTAAGCAATGATATCCAAACTCTTCTGAAATTACATTGATTTGTTTGCTTCTCAGGGTTTTCCCAGCCATAAATCTCCAGTAAAATGACTACCATCACCCTCTCCTAATTTTTGGTGGTTAGTTGTAGGTTTGCTAGAGCTTTTCATCTGTTGGATGGAAAAGACCTCTAAAGCAGAACCAGGGGATGAGAAGTAGAGGCATCCTGGGGGGTTGCAGGTAGTGTGGGACAACAATTTGAACTTTCATTTTGCTACTTTTCATTTATCAAACAAAACTAGTGCAAGGAACCCCTGTCTGGTTGAGATATAGCAGATATGTGGGACTGCCTTCAGGTGAGTTGTGGCTCTATCCCAACAGCAAATGGGTTCCCCAAGGAAAGGGAAAGACTTGGGAAAGCAGCCTCTAAAGCTGGTAAGGCAGAGTTCACTTTTCTATAGACTTTTAGGAAGGGGATATCGTTTCAAATATTTGTAAATAAAGCAAAGACCTGGGGGTTCATGCCATGTGGCATTTGGTTGCCCATTTTTGCAGAGGCTGGAAAGAAATTTACTTGAGAAGATTAATTAATTGGCATTTCCACCCTAGATTTTGACTTTCTGTATATTGTCAGGAGACAGAAATGGCTGTTAGTAGAGGAAGGCATGTTGTTCCCTTACAAACTGAGGGCAACAGGAGTCCTGACTTTCAGTACGCAGCGCAACAAAACTGGGCTTCAGAAGGCGAAAGATACAGGAGAGAGGGAGACTGTAAGCTGGAAATATTCCAAAAAGGACCTTTAAAGATCATAGAGACCACAAAACCAGGTCTCTTATTTAATTGACTCATGCTGTAGATGGCACACTAAACTTATGCACTGGATCCTCAGTATTCTTGCTCCACAAAATATAAAAAGTGATACATAAATAACAAAACTTACAGCTTGCTGTTTCAACACTATGGGAAATAGCTGGGCTTGTAGTTCCTGTGCATCCAAACCATGTGGAAAATGGATTTAGACTTCCCTGTCCACAAACTCAAATGTCTCAGCTGTAAGGTGAACTTGGCATTGCTACGTTAACGGTTGGACTTGATGATCTTAAAGGTCCTTTCCAGCTTAAATGATTCTATGATAATATAAGAAGAGTTTCAGTTACAAGAACCTCAGCTGTCTATAGTATTAGAAAATTTGATTGGTAATTAATAGCTAATAAAAGTCTTTTACTCATCTTAAATTCCTTTAAGAATTCAGAGAACACAAGTGAAAAGCCTTTTAAAAATATAAAATACATTGAGTTGCAAAAGGGATATAGGAGAGAATGTATCCTCTGTAATAAGAGATGAATGTTTGTCATTAGTTTAATGAAGGGGCCCCAGAAACCTCTTGCAGCCCCCCATTAATCTAACAGTTAGTCCATTGTACACGTATACAATACACAGTCATTTGTCCTTGTGGGGGATCACGTCTGGGGTAAATCTAAAGGCTAAAAATGAAGCCACTTCCACATTTCTGAAGCTTAAATTTAAAGCATCAGGGATGTAAAAAAAAAAAAAAGTTTTGACATCCTTATTTTTCTAAAATAATATCTCATAACTACAACAAACTGTCTCTTTTGGTTTTGACTGAGGGCTTGGTCTAATAATGATGTATTTCCATCTAGTATTTATGTTTCTAGTTAAAAGGAGAAGAATTTTCGAAACATTAATTCTTTAGTTTTGCACCTACCTCCCCTGGCTTGAACAAACATACAGCATTTGTGAAGACAGAGGCATCTTGGCCGCTTGTGTGAGCAATACATGCAGTAGTGAAGAGCAGGAAAATTTTAGCTTTCTATCTTGAGAAGAGTTAGAGGTACAAGACTGTAATTTGGAAAGGGAGCTTGAATGAGGATAAGGGGTGCAGGTTATCCTCTTACCACTGTGATTCCTAACTGTATGGATGCTGATGGTGTAACACTCCAGTGAACAATAATTAAAGCAATTGTTAAAATATCCTCTTGGGGGGAAATTCATCTCTCGCAGAGACCAAAAAGCCAATCAAATCTCTGGATTCAGTGGGAGAATCACACTTTTGACCCTGTATCATAATTTCTTCCACATTTCACACATTTGCAGCACAGTGCTGTAGTATTTTCCTGACCTAGGATCAAAAGCAGATGATTGCAGGAGGAATAATTCTTCATCATGCTGTGTTTGGCACAAGGAACGTAAGCTGAGGTCCAGAAGAGTGGAGATGCAGCTGGTGCAGCGTGCAGATTTTGAAGCAATAGCCTTGTCCTGCCACCCTTCTCTTGCTTTCTGACCTACAAGAAAGAGGGATTTACACACCACATGAGCTCCATGTGTATTTGGGGGTTGCCATTACGCAATCCAGGGTGAGATTTCCTACCCAGATGCACATCTGTCATCTCCCATCCTTTGGCCAACATAAGACTTTACAAATGCAAGAGGTTTGGAACTCATTCGAGGGTGTAAGCAGGGCCTGTCATACACAGTCCTTGCAGCAGCCTTCTGTCCATGGATAGATGTGGTTGTGAAATCAAAAGGCAAGACTGGGAAGAAGGCAATAGGATCTTTCTTTTACGGTAAATTAACAAACATTTTTCATAAAGTTGCAAACATACAACCGTTTTGCTTTATGCTGTTTGAATATGAAAAGGCAGACACGGTGTACTGTTCTCTTAAACCCAAATTACGTATGGTTAAGCCTGCTTGCCTTAATTTGAGATAAAGGGAAAAAAAGGTGACATCTTTTGAAAGAGCCTCCCATAAGGGCAGTAGGAGCTGCCTTTACAGGGTATGATGTGAAAGTCTGGCTTAGTTCAATCAGCAGCACGCACACACTCCCACTGGAACAGCCAAGGTCGCTGCAGCAGGCAGCAGAGATGTAAAGTATACTGGAGATAAAATATTATCCTCAGCAACAACAGAGTCAATTTTTATTTCATCAAGCGACAGAAATCAGACCAGTTGATCATAATTGTTGCTCTGGTTTTTAAGCTCAAGTCCCTCAATCAGGAGATTACCCAGTTGAAGGCCAAGTATAATGCGAATGTATGCTTTCTTTTTCCACAAGAACTGGAAATAATATGATCTAAGACTGACAACCCCAGCATCTGGGAGTGCTTAAAGCAATTCATAGTTTTGCTCCAGTCACGTGGCTCTGGACAAAGACTGTAGAAAAATCAAACTGGTTCAGAGGAAGCCTTGATGTTGAGTAAAACTCAATAAATTGAGCAAGGAGCCTTTGATTTATTTGCCTTAATTCATTATAAATGAATGACATTCTTTCTCCTCTTGCAAATGCTTGGCTGCTATTTTTGTGTAAACATTCATGACTATGTTAATTGCGTTGCATCTTTTTATATTTATTTTATAGATTTTATTGCTCTGCTTTAGAGGTCCTAAATAATTGATTTATATATTCTGCTTTTTCAATGGGCATTTTCATAGCATTATCTTCCAGATGTATTTTGTATAGGTTTAAAAGAAATGCTTACTGCATTCCAGAAATACTGTTGCCAAAGAATCTAATCTAAAAGTGGGGGGAAATAGTTTATGATATGCAGATCTACTTGCTGCTTTGCATATTTCACGTTTTAACAGAAACATAAAACTGCAAGAGTAAGAAGAATGAATTATTTAAATGAGATATATTCTTGCTGAATTAAAAAATCCATATTTCCCACAGTTATTCTGCAAGCTGACACTGAATAGAACTCCCAATCTGACTGTATAGAGTCAAAATTAAACTCTACATACAACTGGAAAACTTTCAGGTTTATATGTGCATGTGTCAAGGCGATAATAGGAAGCCAAGGTTATATATGTAACTGCCTGGGAAATGAGTCGAAACTAAGTTAGAAAAAGAAGTCCCTGATCTGTTGCAATAAGCTGCATGAACTAGTGTAAGTCAGCATTTTACACCTATAGCTGCCTCCTACACTTGTGTGTGTACTTGTATACAGGACAGTGTCCTCACCTTTGGTGCACCACTCTTTTCCAGTGCCTCATGTGAGGGGAGAAATATTGGATGTTGTTCTGGCAATTTGCATATTACTCGGTTGACTTGAGGTTTTTAAATGACTTTCCATTTCAGTTCTCAGCAATGCATCGCCACTCCACAGTTAAAAGTTTGCTGATAAAACTGAGTGCCTAAAAGACCAAGTTACACATACAGCGAAGGCAAACAGTTATGAAGGACATTTGCCCTGCTGTAGCTCCTGAGTAAAGTTTGTACCATCTGAAACAAGGTGTACTTCTGGTTTGGGGTTGGAAGCAGCAGGGCATTGGCAGCTGAAGGAAGAGCAGAGGCAGTTTCATGCAGCCCGTGCACTGTGGGGCCATGTGGGAGGTTAGAAGATGAAGTGACCTGATTTACAGACTTTACAGTAAACTTTATCTTGTGGGCCAGTCCCTTTTTTGTACGTTGTTTTTTCCAAAATTTGACCCGACATATGTAATGACATCCCCGTGGCAACTTGTTCAAAAGCAGCCAACTCGTACCTCTATTTTTGGCGACCACCCCTTTACCAAGTGAAAGATCCATGCTAAAGAGCTTGACATTTGCTGGCTTTTCAATATGTGAACAAACAGTTTTTCTGAAATACTTTGATTACATGCAATCTGTCTATGAATAATTCAGTAAAGCAACTTCAGCTTGTGAATTGTTTCATATACGAGATGAGCTGAAAAAACACAGGGCTAAATTTTGTGAGGGATTTGTACCCCCAGTTGTTCAGACAGCTGCTTTTACAAATCCCACCTGGAGTCTGAGACTGCTAAGCATTAAATGCACCACATCAGGTGCTGTTTTCCCCACCCCACTAGGAAGGAATTTCCTTCTTCTCCTCTATAAGTACAAATCACCTCTCCACTTTGCATGCCACGCTAGGTGTAGGATCTTCTCTGTCTTCACCTCTAGTGTACCACTCTTTTCCAGTCCCTCATATGAACTTGCTTCCCACTTCTTTTTTTAACTTCTTTTCACTTTGGCTTTTCGCCTTCCTTCTCCCTTCTGCCTCCCTTCCCCTTTCCCAAAACCCTAAACCTATATACCAAACAAGTTGGAGAGTCTCCTCCCACTGCCTGGAGCTCACCGGTGCGAAGGAGAGACGTCATTTGTAGGTCTGCCTTATTTTATAAAACAGCAGTGGTGCCATTCCTAGCAGTAGAATATTAGGAGTAGTTTTAGAGATGTGGATTGAGGTTTCTTATGGACTAGACTAGTTGGCTGTTTCATCCCCCCATAGTGTTCCCAGCTGCAATACCAACGCACCTCTCAGTGCTTTATCTCACTCCTGCCCAAAGTTTTCCTGTATGCTACAGAATGTGGTGCACTATGGGGAGCTGCAGAATTCCTCTGGGACTGGCTGAGGTAAAGCAGTGCCAGGATGGCTCTCTGCCCACCCTGGCTAATCCTGCTGAGCCCCCTGTGCTCGCCCAGCTCTGCTGCTCCCTGGTATTACAACTGCATAGGGCTGCATGCACACACCTGCTATTTTGGATGTAGCTGCATGTTTCTAACATGTTTTAGCATTTCCTGGATTTACACATAAGTGCCTAACTATCTAATTAGTGCCTAATTAGCACCAGTTCTGTATTTTCCCCATGTGACTGTCTCCATCTTCACATGTCTAAATCTGTCCAGTAGATCAGATGGTGTTACTCTGTTAACTGTCTAAACAAATGTCGCTTTTAATGGCTCTGCTGTGTGAAACCTCGTGTTTACACATTGGAACTTCTGCCTTTCCATCAGTGTTTTCTGCAGACAAATGCAGGAATTCGACTGGTATGGGAAAATCTATACAAAGAGGACACAAAGTCAAAGGGAACTCAGTTGGGGAGTTCTGTATGAACATTTATGAAAGGAAAGGGTTGATCATAAAGACTATGCATTATACAACATCCTCTTGTACCTCTAGCTTCAGTTGCCTCTTCTGAATGATACACATGCTGATTAAACAAAAGAGAGCATCCTGGTTGAATTATCTTACCCGTTTTCTGAGAAAATTAAGCAAACAAATGAAAACAGTGGCATCAGGAGTTAGGATAGCCCTGTGAGTAGCACTTTGGTGGAGATAGCCAGCAATGCCAAGAGATTAATGTAAATTCCTTTTGATAAATCCATCACACTCCAAGTGATGTCAACAGAACATGCTCATGTACTTCCAAGTACATTTCAATTACAAATTACAAATACCTCTCCTGAAGTCAACCTGCTTCATCAGAGTGTCACTAAGTTGTATCCATCTGGCACACAAGCTCATTTTCCTGTCTTCAGATATTTACTGCCATATTTTTCCCAGTGAGATATATATATATATTCCTGAACCTTTCACAAAGGACAGAAATGAATACAAGCAGCCAGCACAGGGCTGCAATTCCAGTTCAGTCAAGACAGATGAAACTTGCAAGCATTCTATATGCGTGAAATGAAAGGGTATGTACACCCTCATTTGATCACCATCAAATTAGCAACTGTCGCTGAGTAAAGCAAAATAAAGCCTGCAGAGTTGCCACCAATGACTCCATTATGCTCTGAACCCTTTGTGAATCGCAGAGAGTGCTGGAGGAATCTAAAGCTGGGATCATTCACGAGTGCTCCTCAGATGACATGACATTACATTATTCTTGTATATATTATTGTTATAGCAGTGAATCTTTATTCAGTGGAGCTTCGCATCTAAGTTTCCTCTGTCCTTACTGTCCTATGAAAATTAGGGCCCAGGCTACATCTAATCCCTTTCTAGTTATTTATACCTTTGCAAACTGCCTATTCTGAAATATCCCAGCTGAGGAATTTTGCTTAATGAGAATTTATTTAGAAAACTTCAACAAAAAAATGTACAGATGTTTCTAAAAGTAAGGGAAAGATGTTTTGCCTATATTAGAAACAATATCCTACCACTGCAAAAATGGGAAATCATAGTGCAGCTGTTCCTTGGAGCATTGGTGTCTGGTTTTTAGGTGTGTGTTTTTTTGTTATTTCCATGGAAGGCTAGAGAGCTCTCTCTAACCTCAGGTTATGTGTGCTCAGTAACAGAGAGCAGTACCACCCCAGCTGCCTGGCGCAGACATTCTCAAACAAGATACTAGCAAAGTAGGATCCGAATCACGAGCACACAGGTCAGTTGGCAAGATGTTACATCCAGGCTGGCTGAGCAGCAGAACCGACTAACCAGGGGATAACCCATGATGATGTGGCCAAACGAGCATCTCTGTTGGGAAATGCCAGACACACAACCTTCACGTGCTCTTTATCTCATTCATTGAACTTGGTTCTGAACCTTGGAGTTATGCACCAGCTCAGGAATCTCTCTAGCACGGCACCAATGTGGACTTTCCACTTGGAAATTTCCAGCAGCTATGTTCTCCCTTCCTTCGATTGTCTGGGGCACCCTCCTCCAGCCCTGGGGAAGCGCCTCTGTGCTCACAATGTCCTTCTTGCTGGAACCATTGCAGCCGGGAGGGGGATTCAGTCTGAGCAAAAGCTGGACCTAGACTGGATGAAGTCATGGAAGGAAACAGATTTGGACAAAGATCCTGGAGTCGAGATGAGATCTAGGAGAGGAGGCAAATGAAGAGTGGGACAAGGTGAGGGCAGGCAGAGAATGAAAACTGCTGCAGTGAATACCGCTCTGAAAATGACTGATTCTATGTCTGCCAGCACCACAGCACTCCTGTATGATGTCAGGCAGATTACTTGAACTACAGGTGGCCACTGAGTGCTCTTTTCATGCTGGTGTTCGGTTTGAGAGCCTGGGGTCTGATTTGCAGATGCAGTTAGCATTCAGAGCTGCTACTAAAGTCAAAGGGAGCGATGCTTCAAACACAAAAAGTGCCGCACAACACTATTTCACCAAGGCAGACCCCGGTCATCTCAAGGCTGGCAACCAAAATTAATAGATGCATTTAACCTTAATCTCTCTGTGTCTCAGTTCCCAATCAGTAAAATGGTGATATTAGCTCCATTTCATGAAAGCAATTCATAACCATTCATCATATGCTCAAGGTACTGTAGCAATGGATGCTGTAGAAAAGCCCGCTATGATGCTACTAATCCCACGTTACAAGCAGGATTTAAACAGCTTTAAACAAAGCCTGAGGACATATGTTGAACAAAGAGATTAAAAATAAACTGAAAAGCTGCACATGCAGAGAACAGTGTCTGTCCCATGCACTCACTGCACAAGGCAGTGGTCCTCTGAGTAAAATAACATCATCACACAATTAAAGGCCAAATTGTAAGTCATACGCTCTACAAGTCAAAACACGTTTGTCTGAAAAATCTTACCTTTGGATTATCCTAAAGTGTTGACACTTGGCTTTCCAACCATAATATTCCTTTATTGTGGGGTTTGTGTTTTGGATTCCTTGGGCTTTTTTGTGGGAACGGGAATGTAATAAGTTAAGGATGTATATATGTTTTAAATGCTGTATGCTGTGCATGCAAAATCATACTGTTTTTGTTCAAGCAGATGAGTAACAGGGGAATTAAAAATAGGGAAATGATTGCACTGTATCAAGGTATAGCACAAAGTAAATAGTATTTATTTTCCTGCCTGTTGTCCTGGTTTGATTTTTGGCATTTTAATTGATAGCATAACATAGGTGTGATTGTTCATATATGTAAAAGTAACTAATTTTACAGCTAATTTATACATTTAAGTATATGTTCCAGCAACAAAGATTTCTATTTCTTCTTTCTCACAAGATAATTTTTTACCAGTCGATGCTTAGAAATACAGCAAGAACTCTCTCTGCAGTACAGTCTTCCCACTGCAATTTTACTCCATTGATTGGTCTGCTTTTACATCTTTTTTTTTTTTTTTTACGTATCTTCCTAGAGATCAAAGACATTCTTTGCAACCTGAAAAAATAAAGATTTATTGATTCACCTTACAGGTGTTGTCTGTCTTCTCATCAAAGCATCCATTTTTCTCAAATGTGGTGTGTTAAGTGCTTACCTGCTTCTCATGCACTGAACAGATCTGCAGTGTGGTCGTTACAAACAAGCCAGCAGACATGGAAGTGTTCGAAAGGATATAAACCAATGTAAAACACCCATGGCAGCAGCATATGATAAATAAGCCCCCAATACTTTCTAAGTGTTTCAAAGCAACATTCATGAGAATTAAGAAGTGGTGGTTTAACTGTGCAATTGCAGTTATGACGTTGGTGAAAGTTGTTGTAATTTCTGTGTACAGTGAACTGCAGTCCTAAAGGTTTACCTTTTGCTGTCTCTTTTTTTGCGGCTTAAACCCAAAGGTGAATTATTTTTTGTATTGTGTTATTTTTCTCAGTTTCAAAAATGGGGCGTTGTTCCTAACTTTGTCTTTGCTCCACGTTCTGTGTAAGACTGTGAAGGATCTGTGCAGTGATGCTGTAGAACTCTGTGACTAAAACCAAGAGATTCCTCTCCGAGCTACTTAAGAAGGTCTGCTCTTTCAGCCAGTGTGTGGATATTTTTTATCAAGGAATGCAACGGGATTGGTTATTTATTGTCAAATTCTGGCTTAGTGCTCTTGTCCACACCAGCAAGATTAATGTCCATATTTCAGCAGATGCCCTTCGCTGCTGGATGCCAGCAACAAAATGAAGCCAGTAAGTGTATGTAAGATTCAGGCATCCACCCAAGCCTTTCAGTAAGTGGCAAAAACATCTGAATGCAGTCTTCTGAGCAAAATTTCCAGCTGCAAGTGTGCAGAGATTATGAGTCAGGCCCCCTAAATCAGGATACATTTTTTAAGCCTAAAAAGGAAGAAGGTGATTGGTTTTTAATTTCTGACCTGGTGAGTTGCACATGGGTCATTATTTCCTATTCTTCTCCCAAACCACAGTGGATAGAACTTGGCTGTTGCTTAGAAATGAAGAGTCCCATGAGCAGGATCTTCAGGAAGCCCCCCCAGCCCTGTCCGTGAAGCAAAACCACGAACTGGCAATACCACCCCAAGGGGCAATGCAGCCGCATGAGACAGTGCCCGGGGGCAAGAATAGCTCTAAATAAACCACCAGGACATACTGGGGGCATAGGCTGTAGAGAGGGGATGAAGCTATTAAACAGCTCAGCACCGAGTGAATGCCGTTCACCCTGCGCATGGTGGGAAGCGGTTCTGTAGGAAAAAGACCATGATGGAGGAATGAGAGGCGGTATCATAAGGCACACGTGCAAGGGGGTCAGATTAAGGTTGCATGAGCAATCTTCATTTTATGATTTCCGTCCTCGTCTAACCCGAAGGCGGCAGGGGCGGGGTCGGGGCAGGTGGGTTCGGGCGGTGCCGCGGGGCCGGGCCGCAGCCANGGCTCGGGCGGCGCGCACAAGTCGGCGGCGAGTCGCAGGCGGTCGGCGGCGGAGCGCTGGCTGTAACTTGACACCGGGGCGAGAGGCCGAGCGGAGAGAGGGAGCGAGAGCGGCGGCGGCCGAGGAGGAGGAGAGGAGCCCCAGGGAGCGGGATGGTGACCACCTCCTTCCCCTCCCCTTAGCGGCGCTCCGCAGCAGCCGCCGCCGCAGCGCCGGGGACTCTCGCTCTGCCGCGGGGCCGGGGACAGCCGGCGATGGGGACGGGACGGGTCCCTTGAGCTCCCGGGAACTTTCCCCGCCGCGAGCAGCCGGAGCCGAGCAGGCGGATGGAGGATGCGCTTTCCCCGGCGGGCTGCGTGACCCGGCGGCGGCGAAGGGGAGGATGATGAAGAAGAAGCAGCAGCACGGCGGCGGGGACTGCTCGGCCCCTCGGACCCCCGCGGCAGCGGCGGCGGCGGGGGGGGGGTCGGGGCAGGTGGGTTCGGGCGGTGCCGCGGGGCCGGGCCGCAGCCAGGCCGGCGGAGCGGCGGAACCCGGCGGTGCCCGCAGGGGTCGCTCGCGCGGAGGCAACAGTCGCGTCGCGCGGAGCGGGGCNGGGAGGGGGCCCGGGCCCGGGCCAGGGCGGGGGCTGGAAGAGGCGGCGGCCCCTCTCGGTGCTGCCCTTCCTCTCGCTGCGCGACTACGGCTTCTGCATGGCCGCCCTGCTGCTCTTCTGCCTGGGCTCCCTCTTCTACCAGCTCAACGGGGGGCCCCCGCACTTTCTGCTGGACCTGCGGCACTATCTGGGTAAGGGCGGCCGGCGGCGGCGGCGACTTGTTGCGGCTCCTCCTCGCCCCCCGTGGCGGCTCGGCCGGGGCCTCCCTTCCCCCGCCGGCGGGAGGCAGCCGCGGCTCCCCCCTGACTTCCCGGGCGGCGGGAGGCCGGGGCTGCCCGGGAGGCACACGGGACGAGGAGGGCTGACACCGGGGTGGGAAGGGCCGGCGGCGCCTGGGAGGAGGGCGCGGGGGTGCGCCCGCACGGAAGTTAATTTTGGCTAAAGGTGGAGCCCCCGTGAGACCTTTCTTCGTACAGAGAGCGGGGGCGGCTCTTTGTGTGCGGGGTGCGGGCGGAGCGGCCCTGTCAGCGCCTCCCGCCCCCCCCCAGGTGCTCTGCCCGGCCGGGGGGGGACGCTGTTACAGGTGGTCACGGCAGAAGGTGCAGCTGTAAAACAAAAAAAAAAACAGAACCAACCAACCAAACAAAACCCCAAGCGAACAACTTCAGACACTTTGTGAAGCCGGTATCTCTCCGTGTGCAGCCGATCTGCTTCAGAGACAACGGTGTGCGGGCAGGGGCGGAGCAGCGGCGCTCCCGCACCTGGGCTCGCCCGGGTGCTTTGCCTGCGCGGCCCGAGGAGGCGGCCCGGCCGAGCAGGTACAAGCCCCGTGCTGTGGCCGGTAGTCCTCATCCTCACGTCGACCACAAGTTTGCACGTGGTTTTTCTTTGTGCCCAGTTTCCACATCGCTAAATGTCAGTTCCCTGCTTAACAGAGAAGTTGTGAAAAACAGAGTGTATCATGAGGTCCTGGGAGTACCTCGGGCTGGCGGGACTACTTCAAACAGGGAAGAAAAGCTGGGGGTTTCCCTGTATGGGAGGATGACTACAGAATAATTTGCAGTGTGAGTTTTTACCACATTGGCAGCTCTGTGTTACTTGTCTGGGAAGGTAAGCCCTTGGTGGTACATGCTGTGGCAGAACTGGAATCCGTACGGGGCAGCGTTAGGTTGCAAACAAAAATAGAGTACTTGTATTTCGTAAAAACAAGCTGAAAATCTGTATCTGTGTGTACATATTTTATTAACGTTTTGGGAATACATCTCTGTTCGTGTGTGTGTGTGTGTTGCTTTTCTTTAAGGGAAAACTACCCAATGTCTTCAGTTAAGTGATGAGGGTATGTAGAGGACACAGCCAGGCTCTTCGGGGAGGTGCATGGCAGTAGGACAAGAGGCAACAGACGCAAGTTTCGACAAGGGAAATTCCAATGAGATATTAGGAAGAAAATTTTCAACATGAGGGTGGTCAGACATTGGAACAGGCTACCCAGGGAGGTTGGGATGTCCTTGCAGGTCTTCATAACTCAACTGGACAAGACCCTGAGCAACCCAAGTCAATTTCCCTGTTTTGTTGAGGGAATAGGACCAGGTGAACAGAAGTCGCTTCCAGTTCATGTTGTTCTGCGATTCTCCTTTAACTGGAGAAGAAAAAAAAAAAAAACAGTGAAAATTCAGGTGAAAACTGGAGAAGAAATGACTGAATATTGCTTCCCAAACACAACAGGGTTTTGCCTTTTTGGCTTGAGTTTTAATGACTTTTCTTTTTCTTCCTTTAATGTTACCATTAGGAAGAAATTCCTCCACTGAAGAGGAAATGGACAAATATTCTAGAAAGGCAGAAGCAGATTTTGCTTACAACTGATTGACTTTAATGGGATCAAGCACAGATCTTTAACTTTCAGAAGAAAGTTGATGTCAGTTTTCTAAATTGTAATCTTCATCAAGGATGAATGTTGCTTGGTTTGTGTGGGAACAGACTGTGAGAAGCACAGGATTATGTAGATTCTCTCTTTGTGGCCTTTTGACTACCTTTGAGTGATCTGGGAAATAAAACTAGGATCTACTGCCCTAACCACTCTAGCCAGTAGTTGTGTCTTTGCTGGAAAATCTTCTGATGCCTGCAGATGAAAGGCTTGGAAACCACTGTGTCTCGGTGAATGGGTCATGATAATTTTTGTGAGGCACCCAGCAAGTGCAGAAAAGCCTTTACTGTGTATGCCTGAACATGATGAGCCTGTGGGGAAGGAGTGTGGGCTTATTTGAAAATAGTTTGGGGTTTTTGTTGAAGTGTTAGATTCTCTCAGGAGAAAGTAGACAATCTGTCAATATCTATCTGTTAATATCAATTAGTATAAGAATTTCCTCTCTGTGCCTGGGTCACCTGGGTTGTTGAGGAGACAAAGACTTGTCTAACATTCTGCATCAGGCCAGTGGCTGAGAGGGAAGCAGAGTCCTGGTGGCTGGAGTACCCACTAAGCAAGCAGTGCCACTGCCTCTGCAGAGAAGTGGAACATACATTGTCTGGATGCTAAGGTGCCTGTTTGCATGGTGCTTTCTAAAGTTATTTTACACTTCCTTGGGGTACAGTTCCACTTGGTTGTCAAAGTTGATCCATGTGGATGACATTGATGAAGATTTTTTTTCTTTTTGTATTGAGTGTATGTTTTGCAGGAATGGTGCATGCTCATTGAGGTATCCAACTGGGAAAGTTTGTAAATTATGAACAAGTATTTTGTAACCAGTAGTCTCATTGTCTTCCAGGGAACCAACAAAACTATGTGGAGAAGTAGGTCCAGTCCTGCTAACTACCAAAGCCATACACATGGACATATATGTTTTAAACAACAGTTGGACTAGTCAAATCTCATTATATTAAAAAAAATTACCTTTTTTTTTTTTCCCCCCTGAAGCCACAGATCCAGTGTACAAGCAACTCTTTCCTTCTAGTCCTTCTAACCCACAATTTATGGTTTTAAAATTTAAATCCCAAAACAGAAAGCAGCAGTTAGTTTGTAAACCGTGTTTGCAATGTGTGAATTTTGCAACCGCCCTTATTGCATTTAAATATACAAGAACCAAGAAGGACAAGACCAAAGGGAAAATTGATTCCTCTGTTTAACTAGTTTGTGGCCTCCACAGTGTGGGGAGGGTCATTTTGTCTGGGTTTGGGGTTTTTTATTTTCATTGCAAGTTTCAGTGCATTGCTTGTGGTTAGTTATGTTACTCTGCAGGGAATGCTTGGATGTTTTTTACCTCAGAACTTGAAAGGATGTTCCTGAGTAACCACACAAAACTTCAATAGCGATCAGGATAGAAATCACACCTGTGTAGGCAGGTGTATGCATAAAAGAAAAAAATCTAGTTGGTGTGAAAACACTGGGGATGAGAAACTTTCCATTTGTTCTTAGGCCTGCATCATACACTGTGGAGGAGGAGGAATAAGTTTCTTTTCAAAGGAATTAAGTGTGAAGATTTGCTAGTTCTATGAACTTCCCTTTGGTGGTGGGGATGAGTGTATTTCCAGAACATTCAGACTGTCAGTAACTTTTTTTTTTTTTTTTGTCCTGGACCATCTTCTCCGGTGTCCCATCCATATGCATCTCACGTTTTGTGTGATTGTTATACTGATTGTATCTTTTCCAAAAATGTTATAGCAGATAGTAGGGAAGAATGTAGCTATATGCAGTTATTTCCACTTTGCATTGCCTTCACTTGTGAAACTCTAGCAGAGTCAATATGGAGCAAATGAGAGTAGATGAGTAGATACAAGGCTGTGCTTTGTTATTTATCCTGTTCTGACTTCAGGCTCATAACAGTTCAGAGTCTAGAAAGGTCTGTGGAAAGCTGGTGGTTTCTGCTGTGTGTTCTGGCTGTGGTTCGCAGGGACATAGCACAGGTTTCACACTGTAGTCATGCTATCAGCATAGATCTGGAGCCCTGGTTTGCAGCATGTCATTGGTGGCGGCATGGACATTAGTGGGTTAGTTCTAAAGAATCTGTGGAAGGTACTTAAAATGTGGCTGTTGCCAGTAGCCTTAAATTTGCTGTACAGGGATGTATACCAGTCCTGGACTATCTATGAGCTCAAAAAACCCAGACAGTTTAAAAACTGCTAGGCTTTCCAGTAAAACACTAGTATTGGGACTTGCACAGCATCTATGAGGTCTTGGTGGTTGTTTCTGCTAAGGTAATCCTGGCTCACTAATCAAAAACTAACTCCAGCAGTGGGAGGAAGTGAGAAGAGTCTTCCCTTAGATGAGTAAGACAGAAATCATAAATCTTGGACAGCCCTGTGGCTTTTGGGGAATGCACTGGGGACTCCATTCCCCTGTAACTCTGGTGGTTTTGCATTGCTTTATTCTTGCCTGCTTTGGCTTGTGATGTATACCTGCTTCAAAATACAGAAATTACTATTTCCAAGGGCTGGTAGCAACCCTCTAATAGCCAATAAAAAATTAAAATCTTTTGATCTTCAGTATTTGCAGTGCAAACTTGCTGTTGTTCATGTCAATTAAAGTACTTCCCCAGCTGAACTCCCCAGGAGCCTGCCAACAAGTACCCTGGTTTGATTGCATGTGGAAGTTGTCTGTGCTGGGGCTTCCTATGCAAGACAAAAGACTGAAGTGGCCAGTTGTGTTCTTCAGACAACCTCTAAATTGCTCCCTGCTCTCACTCTTCATGTCACTGGAGACTCTCAGGTATTTTGTCCAGATGTGCTTGGTGGGCTTAAAGTTGTCATGACGACAGTTATGTTTATTTTGGACACGTGGGGGAATATAATCATGATTTTGTCAAATTGAAGCAGAGAAAAATCTGAGTATTTGGGGAGGTTGTAACAAAAATATTTAAAACCAAACACAAAGTGAAACTTTTATTATTATTATTATTTGAGGTAGTATGAATTGGCTTTATTTTGGTAGGATGTTTTGGGGGGGGGTTGTTTTTATGAAGTGTCTGGCTTTTTCCTTTTAACATGTTAAGAGAGGGACAAAAAAGAAGAACCAATTATCCAAAGCAAACAATGAAAGTGACAGTGTTTTGTATACAGATTTTATTCCTAAACTGTAGAAAGGTGGTGGTGGGAACAACAGTTGGGGAGTTTTTTGAGAGGTTGGTTTGGGTTTTTAATTCTGGTAATACTGCAGATATATATATATATATATATATAAATGATGGAAAGTGCTGAATTCCTTGGGGCAAGCTTTTCTAAACAATAAAAGCACCTAGCATGCTCCATTATAGGTGAACAGCATGCTGCTTTTTTATGGCCAGAAAGGGTTAACAATACAGTTTTTATTTGCACGTGCATCATGAGTCCTATACAGTTTTGAAGGTCCTTCAGATCTGTGAGTAGGAGAAATGCACTCAAAGAAAGACAGTTGGGTCTACAGATGAGGTTTACTGTTTGGTGATATAGTACCTGTTTCTGAAATGAATATGCTTTTAACGAGGCCCTGGGTATGTTCTTATTGACAATTTTTTTCTTATTGTTTTCAAGAACATGTAGTGTTCTCAAAAGAGCTCTTCCGTACTGTAAACATTTTGATTTTTCTCAGTCTTTTCAGTGGGTTGTTTAAGTCCATTGCACTTGGAATTTATTACATTTTAAAATTCATTAACATTGTAAGGAACTGAAAGTCTAGTTTAGAAGCTGCTTCCCAAAGCCTTGAAAATAGGTGGTCTGAACCAAAATGACAACTCTGTAGCTGTCTCTTTCTTAATTAACTTTTCTGTCCTCTTTGGACTTCCTCAGTGTGCTGTTGTGAGTGTGATACGTATTATCTTTTAGATAAAATATGTTTGGACTTCCACTTACGTTCCTAAGCTCTCAAGTTGTAAGTGAGCTTTTTTTGAAGACAAAAGATGTGCCTCATCTCCAAGAAGCTTTTGTTAAAAGGCTGAGAGAATTTCTTATCACTCACAGCTTGTCCGATTGTAAGATTAGCAAAGCTCTACCTAATGCATGATGTTGTCAAAGAATACTCTACAGAGACCCAGAATGACCTCGTTTTATGACTGACTCGAGCCTTTTACTTTCAGAAAAGATGAAGTGATCACTGGCCTACATTATCCTGGCTGGCCATGAAACACTCTGTGCAGTGAAGTCATAGCAACAAATGGTTAAGACAGTGTGAATATGTTGTGATGATATTCTAAATATATTTGGAAAATTGGATAGCTCTTATTCAGAAATGAATTTTCTGCTTTCAAAACCAGACTCCAGGCTGGGAATCAGGTACTGCATATATGCAGCTGGGTATGTTTGTCTGTTTCAGATTGTCAATTTTGTTGACAAAGGATTTAAAGGATTAATTCAGTTCCTGATGAGAGGGAATATTACTCCAGCTTTTTCAAAAATGTATGTGGTTTTGGTTTACTTTCAGGTTTTCAGTGGGGTTTATACACCTGTGAGAGGAAGTCTGCTGGTGAAATGGATTGGGATAGTTGGGCTTGGGGAGATAAAGGAGGCTTCAGCTTCCTGCCCTGACAGGCTTCATGTGACACAAGTTGTGTGTTAATTCTGTCCGTGTTCAATCCCCTTTTGTCCAAAGGACATTTTGAAGGTAAATATGTAACAGAATATGATTGTAGCCATAGAAATACTTAAAGGGAAAAGGTACTTGTGATAAATCCTATTGTCATGGAGGGATTTTGGCCATGATAGAGAGTGTTAGAAGGGAGCCTCTATGTAGGCTGAAGGAAAGTCAGTGGTCCAGCTAATTTTCTTTCAATAATATTGCCACTGTTCATTAACGCAGTCTCTGTGCAGTTTTACTTCAGGAATTACTGCTATAGTTTATTTCCAGAGTCTCATCCAAGGGCATAATTTTTAATATGTGTCCTCATATAGAAGACTTCATGTCCAGGATAACGTAGCAAGGTCACTTATTTCCGGTGATGCTGCTTAATTTGCAAAAATGAAAGTAAAAATAGTTTCTTGCAGCTTTGTTCGGCGGAAGTGAATGGCAAACGCTTTGTGCTCTGTCAGAGAATACTCAGCCAAAATTATTTGGGGCTGTCATGGGAGGAAGAAAGTGGTTGATGCAGTGGTTCTCATCTTTTCATATGAAATTAGGGAGGAGGAAGGTTGCTTTTGCTTAGAGCTTGACAAAGAATGATATTATATTTGTTAAAGGCTGGCAGAAAGGGAGACTCTAGCAAAAGTAACTTGCACAAAAGCTTCAACACATAATTCTCTGAGGGGAAAATAAAGGCTAATTTATTTTTTTTCCTAAATTCTAGTAAAGGATACAAGATTAACATCTGTGCTAGCTCTACTGCACTGATTCCTGATAAAACTATTTTGAAGTCAATAGCACGTCAAAATCAGAAGTGACAGTAGGTGGGGTTTTTAAATTTTTTATTTAAGTATAGGTGTATGCTGTCAAAATTTGTAGAACAGATGACGAAGGTATAATGGAGAGACTTGATTTTGGTGTGATTTTTGATGGGAACACTCTGTAGAATGGTTGAATGGGTCAAATAAGATCCTAGGACTGTTCTGACACAAAAGCTTGAAACAGTAAATACAGTGGGATAAAAAGAAAAAGAACAACACATTTATTTTTCGTGTGTAATATTTTTGCAGTATCCTCCTCTACCCTCTGTTTCCAGCTGGTAATCGATTCCTTCTCACACATCCTCCTCTTCTGATCCCATCATTTAAATTCATATATTAATAACAAGAGAGAGTTTCTAATGTCTTCTGTGTCTAGCAAGAAACTGGAATGACTGAAATTGCTAGAGTGTGTTTTGTACGATAATCATCCCAATTTTTGGCACAAATTTAGAGCCCTTCTTTCTGGCTTGTTGTCTTAGCCTTGTGCAAAAGTGCTTGCGTGTTGTTAACTTTTGGCTCCTGTAACCCATTCCGTAAGAGCACTGCTGATTATTTTCGTCTTGTAGCTGTCCTGCTGTGCAAAGACAAGTTTGCAGGTGAGATGTAAGTTTACATTTTCATCTTGGCCTGGAGAAAAAAGTCTGTTTATGGTTTTTTTTTTGGAAGTTGTGACTCTGCACCTGCTGCTGACCCCCGGCGAGTGCTGTCTTAAATTGCAGCGCTGTGAAAGGAAGCCCTGTGTGTTTCCGCTGTAGGAGGACAGTCAAGGGGGTGAATAGCCACTCTGTGCTATGCGAGTGTGCATGAACACACCAAATAAGCTACCGTGTTCTTATTCAGGGCAGATAATTTTTGAGGATGCATTTACAGCCCTCTCTACTTGGATTGTCTTTCCTGAAGAGGTGGGTGGATGGGGGTGTCCCCCTGCCTCCCTTCTGTGCTGTTGTGCTTTTGGAGCTTGAAAGGGTCCAGGGGCTGCTCACTGCAAGAAAGACACTAGAATCCTTTTGAAATTGGTGAGAATTAGGGCCATTTTGCCTCTCACTGTAAGATTCATATCACTCTAAGCTGTTTATCTGGATTTCCTCTCTTATCAGTGAGGGGAGAGAGGCCCTTCCAGGTCATTACAGTTTATGATAAGCATTTGATGCAAGTAGGATCAACCCTTTTCGGACATGTAAGTCACATGTAGCCTGTTGCCATTAACTTGGAAGGGAGCACCAGGCATGAGTACGTGGCCACTGCCTTTGCTGCTGCCAAAGGTGGTTGTCTGTGGGACGTAACCTAACCCGTGCAGCAGTGGCTTGGAAGCATAAGCTAAAAGCTTTTGTCGGTTTTTGTGGTGTGGTGTGCTTTTTTTTGTTTGTTTGTTTTTCAACTTTCAAATGAAAGCTGTGGAAAATGATGACACATGACTTTTCACGAAGGAAAGTTTTGCTGATGCTATTGGTGAGCAGACAAGTGGATTTTCAAACCTAACTTATGTTTATATAATGAAGCATATGTTTTTCTTTGTTTTATAATCTGGGTTAGAGGATGTTTGGAGACTTGGAGGAGTGGGTAGGAAGTGGAGAGTAATTATTTGATTTAAATTTATTTTACACTCTTGCTCTTTAGAGCTGCGCTGAGGGAAGCAGACACTCTTGTGTGGAAAATAGATGTTTGGCTTTGTTTGGAAGTACAATGATTAGGTTTGTATTGCGGTTTCTGAGTACTAATGCTTTAGAAACAGACATTTGGATGCTTGCCAAAGCTTGCTTCTTATCACACTTAATGATTCAGGGTAGAAGTCATCAGGAGGCTGGGATGAAGATCATGGAGCCCATGGTGGTTTGGGTAAAGCAGCACTGCATCTCTGCCATGTGTAAATAGTATGTTTTAGCAACCCTGAGAGTGTTTATTTTAAAAAACTCTACTGGTCAAGTGCATGGTTGGTTCAGTTTAATGTATCTGCCCCAGAGAGAGGATGCCAACATGACATTATACTTATAGAAGGTCACCAAACTGCTGGCCAGTGACAAATCTGTGAGATGAGCTGCCAGTGGCTGGATTAAAAGCTGCTAGTCAAGGGGATTTAACTGGGCGTGTGGGGAGGAGGAGGTGCTCCTCACAAATGTTCTTGTAGTTTAGGTGTTTCTAAAATAGATACAACAGATTTGTGACAAGTAAGTGAATGTTTCATAGCTTTTGCCTCATAACTGCTAGGGACTGTCTCTGTTGTTGCTCAGCTTTTGCTCAGAGTGGCAGGTTACTTTGGAGGAAACTGATCACCTCAAAGATTTTTACACATGATGTTTCAGACTGGAATTCAAAGCTAAATTGCAAATACCTGTCTTTTTAAGTTGTAAGATCTAAACTTTGTTTGGGAATTCTTGTGCAGATTAGTACTTGCATTGTTTTTCTGAATAATTTTTTTAAATTGTCTGTTTGGAATATGAAGTTGTACACTTTTGCTCCATGTCAGTAACTTGTGTTGAAAGACAGGTGACCTGGAGGGGCAGATGGGGAGATGGGAGAAGAAACCAAGCCTTATGATGTTGTTTCAGAAAGCATTTGAGAATTGTCTCACAGCATACCAGTTTCAGCTTCAATTTCAGATGTCACGGTAATTTTTTGAATGCGTACAGTAATTAA